>CAIGRK010206286.1:0-16383 GCA_903798315.1 Fraxinus greggii
ATTGTGAAATCAAAACTTGAGCTCGTCATGAATCATTGCCAAGTATTGAAACGTTTTACCATTACATATGATTGCACAAGTCTAAGCTTTTGTCTTGAACATCTTAACATGCATTGCTTGACGGTACTTCGACTTTTGTCTCGATTCTTGTTTAGGCATCTTTTTGCGAGCTTTGCAATATCATTTTTCATAACCTCGTTTGATCAATTTTGTTTTCACGTCGATTGTTGCATGCAAATTTCTTGGCCTTGAACTTCGTGTCTTTAATTATATTGATTTGCAATAATCACTATAGACACTCGAAATCAATTTGTTAGAAATAAATGCAATTTGTTTGTGATAATCAAANATTATATTGATTTGCAATAATCACTATAGACACTCGAAATCAATTTGTTAGAAATAAATGCAATTTGTTTGTGATAATCAAACCGAGACATCAACCATATGTCAACCAAATTATTAAATAAAATATGAGCATTGATTGTCAAGTCCGAATAATTATTGTCAAATAATGGGATTGATATTAAAATGAAAATATAAGGGGATTTGATGTGCCAGCGATTTTCATTATTTTAGTTTCATAAACTTGGATTACTTATAGTTTTAATTAGCAATTATAAACTCTTCCACATTTGATATTCGAGTAAATTAGTATTAATTGGAAGATTATTAAATACTTAGTCTTTATATAAATGACACTCTAGTCACTCTTTATTACTTGGCTACGATTCCATACACCTGTGAGATTTTAACGGAACATGCATCCTCCTCACCCGTGATCGATGAAATGTAAGTATTGCCTGGTGTCTGAATGAAACTTCGAATCACAACTTCCAATTGTCGGTGTTATTATGGAACTTAGAAGAATCACCCGAAATAGATTTAGACCTAGTGAGATTAAATTTGTTGTAGCATTTTTCTATACTAGATAGAGTTGAACGTGCATTGTACATTATTCTGAAATATTTTATAATAAGTGTAGTAAAAGTAATATTTGATACCAATTTATTGTGAGTATTTGATGAATCTCAAACAAACTAAAGAAAATAAAATTTATGATAGAAATTTAAGAGAAAATTTTACTCTCAAAACTCAACTTCTATGATTCAAATTTTTTGTAATGATAAAATATTACAAATAAGCAACCTCTTTTATATTACATTTGGTACATAAGGATTAATTACTAATAATGAATTTAAACACCCATTAAATTTCCTAGATACATGAATATAAATAAATTCATCTATAAGAATTCTAGATTCATGTAGATCAACATTCATTAAGTAAAGATTGATTAAGTCTAGATTAACATAAATGTTAATTAGCTAAGAATTAATAACATAAAATCTATGCATAACAAAGATTTTGTAGTATTTATTACACATTAAAAAACGAAAAGTAAACTATTATTATTGAAATAATTGAATTGTAGCAGGGTTAAAATAGTTCAAAAAATAATTATCACTTGATGTGATATTTATAGCGTGTTCGGTAGGAATTAAAAGTGAATTAAAATTGAAAATATAGTCTTTATTGGGTCTCACTCGTCTAATAAAAGTCAACAATAGTAGCTAATTTTTCAATTTTAATCTGATTTTAATCTCTACCGAACACGTCCTTAATATATTATAGACGTTGGAATTCAATCACACATTCAAGCCTCATGTGCATTTGATCCGCCCCTTTTATTTCCTATCCCTCCAAATCTCCTCGCTTTGTGATCACGATGGTGGTTTTGCTCCGATACCAAATAACAAAAAACAAGTTATAATACTAAAAAATTAGAAAATGTTAAGAAAAAACTAGGGAAAAGAAATCCTCGATCAATCTTTAAATTACCCATTTTTATAAAATATTTCATATTCATAATATTCCCAGAAGTAAAAATTATTTCTTGAATCTGCTCATGATAGGTTTCTGATGTGTGATTCATGTATTTGCAGGTATGGAAGTACAGATTCTCAAAAGGATTGAATTAATATACTGATTAACTGCTGTAATAGCTAGTGTCTCTCAGAATATTGCTATAACATAACCAGAATATACTGATTAATTGTTCTCCTCTAATCAATCCCGACTCCTTTTCCTTTTCTGCATCTCTGTTATGTAAACTCAATGGCTGGCCTATCAGTTACCCTGTTGTATACAAGTCTAAAATATGGCACAAAATTCGCAGCTTCAAAAATCAGTAACTGGGAGAATATAAAATGGACTAAATTAGAGATTGATTACTTGAGTTGACACATACCAGATTAAAAAAATAAATAAATAAATAAATGTGGAACTCTTTGACAGAAATAAATACAAAGACCATGAAAAAATAAAGAAGCTGCATATAAAAGTGAAATTACAAGTACTAAGCTGGCCTGCTAACTATCCTCCAGTTTCACGCTTTAAGTTTGTAAAACAGTGAAATTATGAATTTTTAGGATGGCTCCATCCTCATACAACGTAGTTTCTATTTGGTACTTGCCCCCCAAAAAAAAAAATAAAAAATAAAAAAAAATTGTTTCCAACAAAATAATTAAAGAAAATCCTGGCACACTTCTTACTGTAGAAAGCAGAGCATAATAATCAGAGAACATCACCAGTAACAACAGGACTGTTCTCCAGCCCGTAGTGCCGGTGATGTGGCAACACCACATGTTATCATATCACCTGTGGGCAACATAACTCGTCTACTATGGGCAGGAGATCAATTCTGATTGAAACAATTTTAGCCCTTGTTTTCCTCTTGTTTATAATTGTTAAACTATTTTTTGTCCACATATTTCGTGTACAACTCATTTATCTACCACTCATTTCTATCTATTATAATTTAAACCAATTATAAACAACTTCCAAACATTTTTTTCCTCTTTCCCATGACTCTTGGAAGCAGCAGCAATTAAAAGATATCAGTCTAGCCGGAAGATGACTTCTGAAACAAATAAAACTTGACGGTGTGCTTGGTAAGGTGGATTAGAAGGTATTGAATAATATTAAATAAATAAACAAGCAAATATATTGTCTATTATAATCTAAATAGTATGATCTAATACTGCATAATAAGCACTCAGTCAATGTGTACTTCATGCTTAAACTAGAAAATATAGAAACATATGTAAGAGGGGGTTTATGACTGATCATCTAAAACTGGAGAAAGCAATGGCTTATTTGAGAAGAAAGCCTCCAAATTATCAGACATGAGTTCATATAAATCCCCAAAAGATTCCTCGGTGAAGACAGCCGAGTGAGGTGACAATACAACATTCTCTAGCTTAAAAAGCGCTTGAGGAACATGTGGTTCAATTTCAAACACATCCAACCCAGCACCAGCTATCAGTCCTTGCTGCAAACACTGCACCAGCTCCTTCTCATCTATTATAGCCCCACGTGCGATATTCACAATTAATCCTTCCTTTCCGAGTGCCAACAGAACCTCCCTATTGATGAGATGATGAGTTTGCTTGGTTAAAGCACAGCAGAGTACAAGGACATCAGATATGGCTGCAAGTTCGCGGATGTCTGTGTAAAATGGGTATGGAACAAATGACTTCTTCTCCCTTGAGTGGTAAGATATTATACAGCCAAATGCCTCAAGTCTCCTTGCGACTTCTATGCCAATGCTGCCCAATCCCACAATCCCAACTTTCTTGCCTCCCAACTGAAATCATCATTCATCACCATGTCAATCGGCTAGCAAGATATCAAGACATTATACTCAGAATTTCACCAAAATATAATGTATTGTTTAATAACTAATACCTGTAATTTCTTAAACAATTTGAAGGATGCTCAATTTTTAAAACATTCAATGCTGAAACTTGTAGAATAAAACTCAATACCTTCTGAGCTTATTTCATTTGGTCGATGTCATTATGTTAGTCATAAGAAATTTGTCAAGTACGTGGTGGTTACTGAGTAAGGTAAAATATCTGAGCTTCATCTGGAGAATCAGCGGAAACAGAATAGGAAGGTGACTAACTTCATTCGGTAAAGCTAGTGTAGGAACCAGTTCTGCACGTTTCTTTCAGTTCTATTTTCTTGTTTCTAGACGTCAAATGTAAGCCTATTTAAAGGCCTCAATCATTGAATAAGAGAAGTCAAGTAATCAGCCTCTTCTGTATTCCAGGATATATCTTTGTCCTCTGTTTCTTAAGTGAGTATCTAACAAAATTAAACAATAACATTTCATTAAACATTTCACTGAAAGATCTCAGTTTACTAACGGTTCCATAAAGAATAGATGTAGCATAGTTAATTTTGACCAGAGAAGATGATTATATAAAAAACATGCCTCCCAATACAGAGTTTGATTGGACATGCCAGTTCAATATAATGAAAAAATAATGGTACTTTTAAGTGAACATGCACGTGAACATAAATAAGAAGATTAATAATTCTCCAACAACTTCATCCCCTAGCACGTCTCAGCCAAATGCAGTAAAATACAATGTTCTTCCATAAAATAACAATAAAATAGACAGTTTTTGAGTCGAGTAAACAAGCCAATGAATTCAAATCTGATGCCAATAACCATTTAAGCATACCGACGTAACTGATTTCATCCTACGAAATATAGGAGACAGCAAAAATCACACTAAACTATTGTTGATAATGAGTATAATTAGTTGTATTCCCAAGATGAGATTAGAGTAGGACTATCAAATAAACTTATTTCAGAACAATTGTTAGGGAGTGAAGCACTCATTCTCAATTTAAATAGGAGAAATACTAAAGACAGAGAAACACAAATTAGACAAGCTTAACACCAACTTCATCTAAAAAAGCTCATTATCCAAGCTGGTTAGTACGTATAATGATGGTGAAGAAAGTAAATGGCAAGTCCCCAGATGATATATCCCATAATATCGTGTAGCAAAACTTGAAATGGTACAGACCATCTGCTCCTTATCTTCATAGATGTCACTTCAAGGTACAACTAGATATGTATACATGTCCATAACGAGGAGTACACCACATTAAAAGGACCAAAGACTTTAATTTTTTTTGCTGACTACCTGAAGCCTTCAAAGCCTCAAACCCACCAGATGAAGCTAAATTATGCATGTCTGTGTTTCAGAGTTGCATTATAACTTCTCCCACTTAAGTAAAAGAATTTTCGAGGGTTGAATTGAAGCATCACCTCTCTTGCAAGATTTTTAGCCAAGTATGCTGAAAAGTATTTGCCTTCCTCGTTATAGATTCTCCAGGGTTATACAAAAAGTTCCTTAATAGACTAGTGGCAAAAGCTTTTGTGCAGCTTGAGTACAGTAACTTCGTTACCTTTAAGAATAAAATTATTATACTAAGAATTTCTTGAAAACCTAAATAATACCTTACAAGTTTTTGGCACAATACCTAGCATACTTAAGTTTCGAAGTATGCCATGATGCCAAAAAGACAAAACTTCACAAAGTGTTTCAGAGAAACATAGGTACAGGAGTTGAATGAGTGCTACCTAAAAGAACAAATGCAGCATTACTAAGTTGCAAACTATTTCATGCTTGCCAAACAAAAAACTTGGAAATATTTGGGCTTTGGTCTTAAATGTTTAATGACAATATTTCCCTTACAGAATGTCTATAATCTCTCAGTAACCTCTTTTTCTTCTCCTGGTACACCCATCAACACATTAGCACCCTTGTTAATGTAGTTGAAAAAATAAGGACCAAATCACTGTAAGCTGACATTTTCAATGATTTGTTTCGACTCAGAATTCAAATTACGTATCTCCACTTTTTTTTTTCCCCCCTCACAAGCAAAAGCAAAAGCAAAAAGCGAGTAGCCCAACACCTTTAGATAAATACTGTCTCTCAATAAAATGGCAGAACATTTCTTCAAGATAAACACCAAAAATGGCAGGCATATCTTGGATGGGAACAAACAATAGATATGATGCTAAAAACTTCAATGTTCAAGTATATAGTCTCATGTTTAATTACTTATCTCCCATTAAAAATTACTAAGTTCAATGTTTAAGGAAAAAATACTACTAAGTACAAATAATAAAGAAAAATAACAAATATATGAGGAAATAACTTACCTTAAATCCAAGCAAGTAATCTCCTGATTTGGGCCAGAGCCCATTTTTCACAAAACGATTTCCAGCGGAAATTTTCCGCATTACATCAAGTAGCAGCCCGACGGCGAGATCTGCAACTTCTGCAGAGAAGATGTTGGAGGCATTGGCAACAGAAATGTGGCGGCGACGGCACTCAGGGAGATCAATATGGTTTAGACCGGCGCTGGTGGTGACTACGAAGCGGAGGGAGGGGAGGTAGTCGAGGATAGCAGCAGACAGCGAGAACGTACCAGAGCACAAAGCAGCCTTTGTGTTCTGGGCATGGGCCAAGAGGAATTCAGACAGGGGGAGTGTCGACTCCCATGGTCTTAAGATTCTAAATTTCAAAGAGAATTCTTTTTCATACCGTTTAAATACAACAGGTGGGCCAAGAACAATGATTTCTGGGATTTGCTGAACATATGGGTCATTGTCTTCAGCCATGAAACAACGGTGGTCGGATTCTATGGCAAGTGCTATGGTAGCAAAATTTACATCAAAACCACTTAATTATGCTCCAAATCCCAACAAGAACCAACAATAATTTACATGAAGCAGCTTGACTATGTTCCAAATCCAAACAAGAACAACAAAATTTTATATTAAAGAAGCTTAATTATGCCTTAAATCCCAACAAAAACAACAATAATTTACATCAAACCCTCCTTTAAATTCTTTTCACAAACAGAATTCTCTCCTTATCGTCTACTCTCACTCATTTCTCACCTATAATTACATTTCTTTGCTCAACAAATAACTTGTTGTTATCGAAGATTTCAATATCTAGAATCCCAAAAAATAAAGGATTAAAATAAAGGATTTTGGTCTAAAAAGAATGAAACTCATCTGACTCGGTCGCGAATTTGGGCATCCTTTGTCGATAATCATCAATTTTTGCACATCATTATCATCAAGACCTAAGAAAATGCATCAAAATAAATGAAAATTGGTTGCCGGATTTCAAGAATTGCAATGCACAAACAAACAAAAAAATTTGTGGTCAAGGGATTTTGAGATAGATGGTTTGCTATGTGCAGAGGGAATCATGTGACTGAGGGGGAGTTAATTGTTTCAACTGTCCCTCATCTTTACAAAGTATCACGTTCCCCTCATTCACTTTTAAGTTGCACCCATCACTAACTGAACTTACGAAAATTACACTCCATCACTCATTGTGTTAATTTCGTCCGTACAATTTGCCTACGTGGATGACGGTTTGCGCACTTGACCGTTAAACCCCTTGACAATGAATTAAATTACCATATCATTAATCCCCAAACACGCCTTTTATAATGAAAGCGTGAGATGGGATGAAGTTTATGAACGAACCCTAACCACAAATCTCTTCTCTCCTCGAAGACTCTAACTCCCAAATTGTATGAACCCTAGCCCAAAATTGAATCGAAACTGAAGGCCTGATAATGGTGATTCTTGAAACCGTTGAAATGGAGAGAGCAAATTGAGGTAATTCAGAAGTTTTCCCTTCTTTTTACAATGTTAATTTCATTGCTGCTTGATTTATTGTTCGAAGTAGAAGTTTCCGAAATCAATGGCTTTGTTGTTTGTGGAAGAGATTGGTGATATGCTAGAGTTCAGAAGTAGTTGCCAAGTGTAAAATCCAAATAGAAGCAAGAGTCTGAGTTTTGATTGTTCAAATAGTCTCTTTCCCAGTTGCTTGTGCTTGATTGAGTTTTTTGATTTGTTTTGGTGAAAACGTCATGCAGATGAGGCAAAGATGCATTTGAAAAGGCTATTGCATTTGACCAATTTATATTTATTTGTTCAAGTAATCTCTTCCCCAGTTTTCTATTTATTTGTTCTGACCAAATGAGGTAGGAAGCATTTGAAAAAGGCTATTGCAGTTGATTTTGAATTGAATTTCAATTACCAGCACTTACTGAACCTTCTGTTTCTTATGTTTGCTTCTGACCAAACTTTTTTGTGTGTTAGGAAAGAATAAGGGCATTTGCTACAGTTGCAGACAACCAGGGAACCAATTGTGGACATGCCCAAAGAAGCAAAGATGTCCAGATTGTGCAGATGGTTTTATGAAATGGATGGAAGTAGAAAAGACAGCAAAAATTGGTCGGTTATTCTTTTGTTGTTCTAGAGATTGCCGTTTTTCGAGTGGAGTAACGTTGCGCCCAACAAACATGTACCATTACAAGATGAGGGTCAGTCCAGTGGTGTAAAAAATGAACGGGAATCAATGTGCGATTGTTCAGCCATTCACAAGCCTGAGCATCAAACTAAAGATCTATTGAGTTTGTTCAAAACTTGTACTCGAATTACCGAACAATCGGACTTCGAGATATCCATGATCATTACGTTCCACAAGGGAAAATGAGATGTGGATGCGAATGAGAAACAAAAGTGAAGAGATTAGGAAGACAATCTAACTATGTAGTTGATGAGAAGATGGTTGTGAAATTTAATGTTCTGGTATGTAGAATTTGCTTATCTTAGATATTTCATTATGTGATGTAATGGAGATTATGGCATCTCATGAATTTGCTTATCTTAGAAATTTAATGTTCACGTATAAATCTTTTTTTGAAGAATTTGGCATAGCAAGATTTCAACATGACACGTTTATCTACAAGAAAAATACACTCAACAAAAGCCTCAGAACATTTGGTAAATATTGTATCAGCATCAGAACATTTGAACAACATCAGAACATTTGAACATCTACAGTAGCAGCATTAGCACCGTCATCTCTCTTATTTTCTTGTTTGTTTTCAGATTCAGCAATTTCCTTCTCATTGGAATGTGGGGATGCAGATGATTAGAATCCAAACCACTGAAAGGTGGATGAGTTTAGATTTGAATGACCTAGCCATGAAACCTGACCAGAGGCTGTCTAAATTAGAAAAAGCATGGCCTCCTTAGTACTTGTTCTTTGGATAAGCAATAATTTCATTGTAACGAAGTGAGAAAGAAAAAAAGACTAATGCAAAATTTAGAATAGATACTGGTGGTAGGTGGCTGTTTCTATACAAATTTCAGTTCCACACAAGCATACATCAGATGTTTCCCCTCTATGCAAACTAGCCAAAATGGACAAAAGAACGTCCATTTATTATCAAAATACATTACATTATTGTCAACGAGGAACAAAACACTATAAGTAAACTGAACCTGTCTATGTCCAGAATAAAAATCAATGAACAGATAGCGAAACGCCAACATATTAAAAAAAAAAACATGAACATATGTAGGATCAAAACCAGAGTCTCAAAATAGGAATGTATTTTAATGCAATATTCACAGAAGCTATATACAGTTTACATCAAGTCTAAACCTCCATTATCAGAACCACGGTCTAAAATCTCAGAATTGTTAATGTTCAACTTCATTACAATGATACGAACACATTCCACTACACCAAAAACCAGCAATGATCCAGCAAACACCATCAAAAAAATGCCATAACTACATTGGAGCTGTGTACATCACAGAAAAACCAGTAGCAATATTGGCACAAAAACATCGGCCAAAAGTACGCAGAACAGGAATCTGCATCGATCAAAGATCTGGTGTCCCCGCATGGCCACTACCATCCATTTGTTGAAGTTCGACTTGCTTTGTCAAGGATGCTCCACCATCAGGGACAGAAGGAGCTGGCCCATCCTTAAGAACAACAGGTTGCTGCTTAATCTCGGGAGTTAGCATGAAGTGAAAATTGTGAACTTCATCATGTGCTTGAGTCGAACTAGATCCACTCCCTCGGTCGGGGAACCAGTTTTCCCTATCAATGAAAATAACAACATTTCATTAAACCAACATTTTCTTCAACAGTAAATGATTAACATTAGCCCTTATAACTACTTACATGTCTTCTTAAGTCATGCGAAGCGTGGTTACCCGTATCTATTGGCTCCAAATGTCCCTCGTACCAATTCTGGAAATGGGAAAAAAATGAGGAGTTGTTACTTGAATTAAAATTAGCAATAAAAATTCAATTAACTACTTATATCAAAAGGTGCATCAGGTCTAGAATGATATCTTTTGATGTCACCCTTTAAGCTGCATATTGAACCTGTCATCGATACTCTTCCTTTTCTCTTGACATGTGATTTCCCCTAGGAGGTTGCTATGACATCTTCATCTGCTTGCCTTCTCCTCTTCTTTTGCTTTCTTCCCCTTTGTGGAGTCATCCATGATGGTGGCATGATTGGAAGAGTGTCTAACTGGGGCCACAATTGTATACCATTGATTGGTTTCATAATGTTATCATAGCATTGGAAATATGTATCCACCGTATAGCAGTTGTCAACGTAGTCCTCAGGATCATTTCTACACTCCCGTATGACAGCCAAGGCATGGGTACATGGTATTCCTGTCAAGTCCCACCTCCTACATGCGCAACTCTATTCTTCCAAGTCAACGACATATGAATCTGACCTACAATTCACTTGCCATCTAGGCCCTCCTGAAAAATGCAATGAACATTCAGTTGACATATCAGCTATCTTGGCAAGCCTTTTTTAATTCTGGGACACAATCGCCCTCCGCACACCCTCATCTTACTTCGATGCTTTTTAATTCTAGTCATAAATCCCAGCTGCTTATCTTTCAGCATAGCTACAATCAACTTTTCCCTTTCATCAATCAGCATCTTATTGAAAACTTCACACTAGTTGTTCAACAACATATCGCTCTTCGAATGTGTCCTGAAATGAGATCTACTCCATTCGGAAGGATGCCCCTTCTTCTTGTTCAGTTGCCCCTCCATCACAGCCTACCTTAATTCCCTCCGTCACATTATTGTCAAATATTCTATCATCTTCACCAATCCAGCAGTCATTATCTGGATTCCCCAAAGTCAGGGTCATCCTCCGTATCTACCATAGAAAAAAGAAACTGAAAAATACCAACAAACAAAAAAAAATCTGGGGAAGAAAGAATGTGGGTAATGATGCTATAACATCTTATTGAATAGAAATTGGAGAAATTGGTAATAATGCCAAATGAGTATTAAACACTCGCACGTGTAAAAGAGCACTATAACATCCGACGAAAAGGAATAAATTGATTACCGACATTATCGAAGACACAAAAAAAACTTCAATGGGAATTACCTCCGTGTGGATGCTCCATGTGCAAGGGTTGGAAACACCAAATTTGTAGTTGGGGTGGGGCCTTCGACGATGATGGAGGGTTAGCTTCGAGTCAGGGTTCACAGACACTGCTTAAATCCACCGTCCGAGCTTCAAATTTTGGGAGTCTTCTATCAACTAGGGTTCCAAATGCAATTTAAGCCCAACAACGTGAGGCGTGTTTGGAGAGTTTGGAGTAATGACATGGCATTTTAATTCATTGTCAAGGGGTTTAACGGCCAAGTGTGAAAACGGTCTTCCACGTAGGCAAATTGCATAGACGGAATTAACATAATGAGTGACAGAGTACAATTTTAGTAAGTTCAGTTAGTGATGGGGTGTAACTTAAAGTTGAGTTAGTGAAATGTAACACTTTGTAAAGTTCGGTGACTGAAATTAACTCAACCGAGGGGCGTCCTCATTCTAAATCTAGGTTATCTCAGTTGAGATTTTACATTAAAATATAGGGGTATATTCAAACTTTTGAAGACTTTGATGACTTTATTTTCTAAGTGATGACTTACATTTCGTGAATTTTTTTATAGATTTTAATAAAATTAATGTAACGTTTTCCTAAATTTCTATAAATTTTTGTTTTAATTTTTTTATAGGTTTTTTTGTAGTATTCAAAAAAAATTTTTTTTAAGACTTTCATTTGAAATAGAATTCACACGGATACAATGCAATATCATGAAATATCCTTCTCCTTTCCCTGCTCGTATAATAAAAATAATAAAAAAATTAAGGACTTAATTAAATAAATAATAATAAAAATTTGTGAAATTTTTTTTTTTTTTGAAACCCACCAAAAATCTCGTGATTAATGAGAGAAAAATTTTGAGATTTTATTTTAATACTTTTTGCTTAAAAGTTAGTACCTTATAAACTTTTATAAAAGTCTCTAAAAGTTATTAAAATTTGAATATCTCGTGACATATAGAAACTTCAAAAAAAAGTTTAAATTGAATACACCATAACTTTTTGAGACTTTTTAAATATCTATAAAAGTTTCAATTGAATACACCAATACTTTTAGAAAGTTTCAAAAAGTCTACATTAAATACCCCTAAACATTTAAAATCATAAAAAGTCATTGAAAATCTCAATTGAATACACCACATATGTGTCCTAGTTGAGATGTGAATGAAATTCAATGAAATTCTTTAAAATTTAAGTATAAAATTTCATTAATAGATGAATTTTAAAAGATTTGAATGGATTTCAAGTTTAAAAATACGTATAATCAAATCATTTGAAATTTCACCTCATTTGATAAGATTCTTATAAAATTTGTGGAAATCTATTCAAATTCACGAAATTCATAAAAATTTATGATCTTTTAAAATTCTTCAAAAATCTTAGTTGAGGATACCCACGCAATGAGTTAATTGTTTTATTATAAAATGAACTTTGTTTGCTTTATTGATTGTATTTTAAATGAATAAAGATAGATGTACCATTTGTGTACAACTAGTTTGATAACTTGTGAGTTGTCAAGGTCTATGACGTTAGTTTAAAAAAATTAAATTTTAAAATGAATGAATATGATATCTGCCAAGTGTGAAATTGTAATGAAATTTGTAAAGAAAATTGTCATAGCATTACTCATTCTAAACTAATTTCAAATTATCACTGAACTTGTACAAGTTGTACTTCATTCATCATCCACAAAGTTATTGTTTCTTAGGAAGACTACGTGGACAAACGGAATCCATCAAGCACGTTAACGGAGTTAGAATTGTCAAATAAATACTTCGTGACTGCAATGTCTGAAAAAGTTAATTGTTTCATTACAAACTGAATTTTGTACATCGTCGCGATTTACTCATCGTATTTTGAATTGCTTTCAAATGGTTACTAACCTATACGAGTTGCACTCCATTCGTCACCCCCACGAAATTATCATTGCTTTCTTTTCAATTCACAATCTTTCAGGACAAAGCAAATATATGATATCTCATCAGATGGAGTTTCATAACTGGAGCGTAATGCCATAAAAATGTCTTTATTCTGTTTACTTTCTAGGATATTATGTATGATAGTTGTACCCGTTTAACATGATTAATTAGTATATAAACCATTTTATAGCATAATGTGAAATGTTTTTCCTTTAATGGGTATATGTGATTTTTTCCCAACAAGAATGGAATCAATTAACTGACCGTTCCTTAATTTTTTCATTTATTTTGTTCAGGTCAGGTCAGGTTAGGGTAGGGTAGGTTTTATAAGAATGAAAACACATTGATTTAAATGCAAGAATATCAAAAACGTGGACTTTATTGAAGAAATATTTATGACATTTTGTATGTTAAATTGAAAGGCTAGTGAGCAAAAAATGTTGTTACATATTAGTTTGTACAGCATATACGATTGAGAGCTATTCAAATATGTAGAATGATATGAATAATCCAAATAAAAAAAGGGGGCAACGTTTTACAATAAAGCTGCTTGGTCCGGGATTAAATCCCAGGTCAAACCAGGTGGTGCCCCCTATTGGAGGGGTGATGTCAAGTGTCATATCATTTCGATCACACTTAAAATAGATATATGTTAACGGATGTGTAGATACAAATGCATAATTCTTAATAGCTTTCCGATATTAAATATTTTCTCTATATATACTTGATGTTTCTATGATAGCGTAGCCTATGTGTTGATGGCTCTTTGAGAAGAACAATGACATGCAAACTCTCGAAATTAAATGGAAACGCAAATGTGATTTTTAATCACCAAGGTTAAAGTTGTGCGGGCTATGGAGGAACTCAGGAACTAGATGCATTATTCAACATTATTGCTCGAGTAATTGCATGTTAGAAAATAAAAATGTAGACTTGTTGAAGTGAATACGCAAAGAAAGCAGTACAATAATTTATCAACGAAAATATGCTTATCCAGAAAAAGTTCCAAGTTAGAAATTGATCTAGATTCTAGAGATGAATATAACTGAACATAAGTGAATAGCTTCAACGAATGAATGAAAGCTAGGCTGTCAACTTTTTACGGACTTTCAGAAAAAATTTGCTTTCCCCATGTACTAATATACTCCGATTTTAACCAATATTGTGATTGGTTCTTAGTTTTACCCTTGAACTAGTTGGTTTGGTTCGATTTTTAAAAATTTGCTTATTTATTGATAGCAAATAATGTAAAACTAGATTTGAGTACTGTCAATCATATCAGTTAGCAGCATTGTCCACACCCGGTTTACACCTCTAACCCTAACCATTTCTCTTAGGTCAAATTGTACAAGTCTAAAATATGATAAACTATTTTATAAGAATTCACAAATTAGGGGGAAAACAACTTCAAAGTTATGCTACACATAGATATTATAAAATTGAATAAATATTTAAACACTAGAGGTATTTTATTTGCTCTTCAGCACTAGAACACCTTCAAGAGACTCTCTAAATGTAAAATGCTGTTTATTTTAGAGAGATAATGGTTAAAAATGAGCTCCAAGAGAATCTTTATTTTAACATTTTAAAATAGTGAGTGGGTTTGACTCTTCAAATTTAATTTGACTCTATTTTTAAAATTTGCAATTAATAAATCACATATTTCAATACTTTAGTTTTTAAACTATTCAAGTCACATTTAAATTGATTGGTTGGGTGACAAATAAAAATTATGTTAAATAAAATAAGAAGAGAAATCAATAAGTATTTCTTAAGAAAAAAAAAATGAAGATCCAAAATAGATTGTTTGTTGGAATGTATAAAAATTTTAACTCTCTAAATTTAAAGATGTTCTTTATAATATATAAAATGCGTTTTAAAAATAAAAAGTATCTTGAAAATACTTTTGCCACCATGAACTAAAGTTGAGGAAATCTAACTCATACTTGGGAAATTCAAAATTGACTCTTAAATGATGCAATGGAATCAATTGAAGACTGTTTTACCCTTTCACAATATTTTTTTAATAAATAAATCCCATTTTAATTACATCAAAGATTATTAACCTTTATTTATCATTATACTTATATCCATAACTTTTTTTTCTTCATAACATTCTTTATTTAACATTTTATTGATCGAAAAATCTTGTCCTTAATCATGATTTTCATCTAAAAATATTGTTAATGTACTTTAAAATGAGCGTAAAATATTTAATCACATTTTTTCATTATTATTTGTTTCCCTTAATTAAAAATATGACTAAATAAGTCTTTTTACTCTATTTTAAAGAAAATTTTGGAGAAAAATCTTAATCATAAACAATTTATGTTAATTTTAGAGTAATAATGAGATGAAATTTTCTTGAAACATCAATATGATGATGTATAAAGGTTATAAAACTTTCATACAATAAAAATGTAGTACTGTTATTGAAAACTGTGGTATGATTACATTTAGCATAATATAAATATTAGTCATTGTTTGTCCCTCATTATTTTCAAAATACATTTTTCTCTCTTATTTTCAATCACATAATTTTCAATAACATAATATTACACGTAATCCAAAATTTTTTCTTATTTTTAGAGATGCTAGAGGAACATAAGGATTCACATAGCATTTGACCCACTTGTCAAATGGCGACCCCCCTGTGTCGTACTTCAAGAGGAACAATAAAATATTAGATGATGTGTTTGCTCCGTCAAAGCGCAACAGATGACAAGGACATCCGCGGATGTCAATGTAGAACGTGTAAGGAACAAACGACTTCTTCTCCCTCGAGTGGTACGATATTATACAGCCGAATGCCTCTAGCCTCCTCGAGACTTCTAAGCCAATGCTGCCTAATCCCACGATCCCAACTTTCTTGCCACCCAACTGAAATCATCAGTCATAGTCATGCACTGGCAAGAAATTGTAATAAAAGTTGAATGTTTGGAGTTCTACTCAGTAGCTATACTTGACAGATGATGGCTCCATAAGGAATATAATCAAGAATATTATACTCAGGATTTCACCACAATATAATTAGACAAATTGTACCATGTTTAATTGTACAAAAATATTGACATTTCATTCATTTTACTTAAAAAATAGTAGTTCACTAAAACTTTTCTAAAAGTTAAAGGAAGAATAAAGTTCCTATTGGAAGATACGGGTCATGGGTCGCCCATGTCGGGTGACCAAACTCGCAAGATATTAAAATGGATGGGAGAAAATGGTTTGAATCCCTCAACCCACATCAACTTTCATAACTCCCATCACTTTATCCACTAATTTGGGAGAGAGAAAGTTGGCAAGAATAGAAGTGAGATTCCAATTCAAAATCACT
>CAIGRK010206375.1:0-11527 GCA_903798315.1 Fraxinus greggii
TCACTTTACTTTTCTGTATATTAGTTTTATAATTTTTCTTTTGGTTTGTTTTGAATTTATGTCATCATGAAATTTAAAATAAAAAAATAATAAAAAAATTTGCAGGTAGTCTATGCAACCGATTTCCATCCACCACCTTCATACTGATCATGGGAGTACTTTGAACCTCATTTTCTTTACCTTATTGTACATTTGTCATGTTCTTTACGTGCTTGTCAGTTTAAATGAAGTAGGTGTATAAATTAGTTGATTTATGTTAATATCTTTATGGAACTTCTTCTGTTGATTTCTCGTGAATTAGTTGTGGGTTCTTGCTGTAGTGGTTCAGTAGGTGGTGATGTTATTGGGTTCAACTGGAAGTGGTGGTTCAGCCGGTCGTGTCAGTTTGTTCTTGCTGTGACAATGGTGGTGGTGGTGTTAGTGGTGAATGGAATGGCGTGACCAAATGCTATCGACGAGATGGAGAACTGAGATATGGGAGGGTGTGTGGTTCTTATGGTGGAGAGGGAACAAGTTGTAGGTAACATAGATGGAAAATACAGTGTATAGTTCCAGCTAGGATGCTTTGGGTTTGGGATAAAAATTTAAGTGAGTCTGCGAAAATGATTAAGTTGTTGGTGTGGATGGCAAAATTTTGGTGGTGCCGTCTTACAGGCGACTGTGGTGTCGAAGTCGTGAAGGAGGCGATAGTGATGGTTGAGGCATTGTCAGGTGGGTGGCGGTGATTTTGGGGTAAGGGGTAGGGGAGATGTGGTGGGTGGTTTTGGTTTTTATTTTCCCTTTTTTTTGTTTTTTGATTTTTTAGTTAATATAAATTTTTTTTTATCTGTTTAAAAATTGGTCAAAATAAATCAAACTCTAATTCTTTAGTCAACTAACGGTCAAACCAAAAGGTTTTCGAGCGTGGATTTTTGAAAGGTTTGACACCCAAGGTGGTACAAATGAAAAGTTTAGATAAAATCTACAATTAAATGAAAGGTTTGGTACCGTAACTATAATTTTTCATAAATAAAATTACTAAAAAGTTCACTTGACACTTAGGCCCCGTTTGATAAGTCTAATTTTCTAAGGAAAATGGAAAATGAATTCCATTTCTCACTTTTCATCATGTTTGATAGCACAAATTTTGCTTGGAATTTAATTCCCCCACACCCCCCAGCCATGCTCACGTTCCCATTTTCCCTTGAATCAAGGAATTCAAATTCTTTTGATTTTAATGGGAATCTATTTTCCTTCTTTTTTTTCTAGTTTTTTTGGCAATTAGAATTTTTTTTAGACATAATGGTAAAAAAAATTATTACTTTTATTGATAATTGCCATGCAAAATAAAGTAAAACGAATGATATTCGGTATGATATTTTTTTGACAATTGGAATAAATGCTAGACCCAATAGTAAAAAAAATCACTTTAATGGACAATTTTCATGAAATAAAACTAAACGGATACCAAACTTTCAATATTTTTCAAATGAAAAATTATACCAATCAAACACGATTAATTACAATTCACTGTAAAATAATTTCTAAACAATTCAATTCCCAATAATTTATTTTATTTTCGCCCATTTTCCATTTGCAATCGGAAAATAAAATTAAAGTATATAAACAAGCCTTTTGAAGGTGATCGACTCGCTGCATTTCAAGCAAGAAAGTTATCGACCGCCTTTTTTTTTTTTTTTGTTTTTTTCCAAAGGTTTCAATAGCTAACTTCGAAGAATAATTTGTTCCCTTTTCCCCTAAGTTCCAACTTCCAGTAGATTCTGGTAAAACGATTCAAATTTTGTCCCCTTTTTTACACACTCCTTTAAGATTATTAATCTCGTATGATATTTTGCATTGAAGAATTTGTTAATGGGTTTCTGGAATTCTCTGTTAATTGGTCGGAAAATCAACCGTGCAGGTGATGTGAGGCGGAATTAATTATACTGCTTTATGGTAAGATACATTTTATGGGTTTCTCGAAAGTGATAATTATTATTTTTCTACTGGTTTATGTTCCTCGACATTTGGTGTTGTTAGATGAGGCGTATTGAGCGGTTGCCAGAGGCTGTTCACAGCTCAGTGCGTTCGGGGATTGTGATATGTGATTTGACACGGATTGTGGAAGAGCTTGTTTTTAACAGTCTTGACGCGGGTGCTACCAAGGTAATTTCTTCATACTACAGATTTTTGATTTATAGTTTCCAGTTAGCATATATTGCAGTTGTCACAGACTTGTATTATCGATTGTGATAATTCTATGAAAAGAATTACTACTTCCGTCACACTATTACCGGTATTTTATTCTGATATGGCAAGACCACATTAACTGTTAATCTAGAAAGAAACATGCTGGTTTTGGTGAAGTTGTTCTGTAGGAGAGACCTCCGCGTCCCCCCATTTCATTTTCATTTTTAATTTTATATTTCTTATTTTGTAGGGATCTTAAGTGATTCTTATGCGACAATATTCATCTTTGCAGGTGGGCATTGTATTGATGGATTGAATGGGGAAAAATTAAATAGTAGGCTGAAACTAAGTTACTGTACTCTAAGACAGGAATCAATAAGAGACAAAAATTTCTTATATACTCATAGATTATTTGTCTCTCGAAAGAAAAGAAAAGAAAAAACCAGTAGGGACACTATAATTTGTATATTAGTTGTCACCATTGTACTCTTTCTCCAACTCTTACGTATGTGTTTGTATGCATGCACGCATGTATGTACTTGCGACGTGCTTACATTTTTATATGTGTTTGTTATCTGGATTCCATTTTCATTTTGTATTTATAGTTATGATTTTGTAGTCAAATTATCATGACAATGTCCAACTATGTGATGTCATGCATGTTTCATCAGGTGTCTGTCGCTGTTGGGGTTGGCAGCTGCTACATTAAAGTGGTGGACAATGGTTAGTTCCATTCTTGCCTTAGACTCCATGATTGAGACTAATTGAGGGGAAAGAGGAATAATGTACAAAACTGTATTTGGATAAATACAGGAAAAAGGAAGGGAAAGTTTAATAAGTTGTAGAAATGATATTTTTATGATACATCGGTTCACCTCCACTTCCCTGATACATACTGCAATTGAACTTCCACGTTTTTTCATCTTCTCCAATTTGGGTGGAAAGCTCACTCTTTCTCATTTTATCTCATACTGTAATCTATATTACTGTAGGATCTGGTATTACGAGGGATGGATTGGTGCTGCTGGGAGAACGAAATGGTAATTTCTAAAGACAAATAGAATTTAACTTTTAATGTTAATTTATGCGTTCGCATCTACATTGAAAAGGTAAGAGAAAGTGTTTTCTCTGCCACCAAGCATAAGAACTTCTAATAATAGTAGATGATGCTGAAATTTGATTTATTATTTGCCTTCTCACTATTATGTTTGACTATTTGCGTTTTCATTGTGAATAGCTACTTCAAAGATTGACCTCTCCACTGTTATGGATGGTACTGGAAGCTTTGGTTTCCAAGGAGAAGCACTGGGCTCCATTTCTGATTTTTCTTTGTTAGAAATTGTGACAAAAGCACGTGGGAGGCCAAATGGTTATCGCAAAGTTATGAAGGTAAAGTGATTTTGTCATAGATTTTTACACATATGGTGAGTTTTTTGTGCGAATTCCACCGCGGTTCATCTACTTGTCATTCTTTTCTAGGGATGCAAGTGTTTGCATCTTGGAATCAATGATGAGAGACAGGATGTGGGCACTACAGGTAATTTTCTTGTGATTAATCATCATTAATGGTGATGGATGATCACCAGTTGTTTCCACTTTGATCTACACGTCTATGGTTTTTTGACTTTCAGTGTCATGCTATATGTCCAAGTAGTTATAATTTTACCAAATTGGCTTCAAGTTAAGAGATAAAGTAATAAGCGGAAAAGAGTATCGAAAGAAAATCAGGATAACTTTTGCTATGTTGTTTTACTTATGTGCTATTTCTTTTGGGTCCAATGTTATTGAGTTTCTTGCTTAGCCCTTCCGTTACTCAAACCTATCGTCATGAGACTCACATCTCAACCACGTGCAAGTGGATCCAAAACCTCGACAATTAGGCCAACACTTTGTAGCACTTATTCTTCTAGTATATAGCTTTCACATATGATTTGAAGGTGGTAATATGAGTGCTCATGCGATCTTCCTAATTCCCACTGATGGTTTGTAAAGCTAGGCCTTCTACTAGAAGTGGCCTATCTATTTTTAATCTCACTGTATTATGGAGGCGCATAGTTGGCATGCACCGTCGTTTACGAGTTTATCCATTTTAATATGTCAGAAATCCATCTTAACAGCTTTATTTTCCTTGCATTCATCTCATGAATATTTTGTCTTTTAGAGGGAGAACACTTAGCTCCATAAAGCACAATTGGTTTAATAACGAAGACTTTTAAATGCTTAACACTTGGAGCATCTCCAATGGTGGTGTAAAATTGAGTGTAAATTGGTACCATCAAGATTATTTTTGCATCCTCATTTAAATTTCTGTAGATTTAAATTCAAATTTTGCTCTAATAAGAATATCTAAATCCACTTTTTGTCTCTTGTGGATGTAAAAAAATATAAATTCATTTTTTGTCGGGAAATGCGATTTGCATCTCTTTTGCATCTCTCCATTAGAGAGGTTTTTTAATCACACTGAAGATCTAAATCTCTATTTTACATCACAATTGGAATGCATTAAGATGTATAACTTGTCTTTTAACTTCATAGGCGTCTTTCTATCTCATTTGAGTAGCACTTTTCCATTTCGTCCACGGCGTTCTAATCTTATGAGCCTACATATTTAAAACGACAACTCGAAAAAATAATCCTCTTATCATGATTCTGCTATTTCTAGTATTTTCTCAATTTTATTTGAACTGTTAATATCGGAAGTTTACATCCAAAGTCTTAACCTATGATATATCCTGCTCATAGTCTCCTTGACTTGAACTATGTTTTTGAAATGACACGTACCAAGAAATTTTGTCCGGAATATACCTCGTGAGTACATCCATGACCAAAATAAAAAGATAAAGATTGAGGGTAGAACTTTGATGCAGGCGTGTATTACTAAGGAATTCTTTCTACTATTAATTCCAAAATTTTTAGAATAATCTTAAATTCATGAAACTAGCAACTGCTGAAATCTTTATGGGATCTTGCTCTGATTTGAGAAACTAAATATGTCAAACATGGAATGCTAAAACTGTATAGTTCTGTCAAAAAAAAATGAAAAACTTCAGCCAAAGTGCACACAGTTCGAGTGGATGAAGCTAGCTTATTCTGGAGCTCATTGCATGCTTTCCTGTACATTTGTTGAGGTCTATTGCAGTTCAAAATTATATTCTATCCTTTTGGATATCTGCCGCACAAACCTTCCAGATACTATGTCACTTGGTGTGATTCCTTATGAAGTTCCTCCTAGGACCAAATGAAGTATGATTAAGTGGAGAATCTATTGAAGTATGTCACAAGCAACATAATTAGCAAGAATATGAGAGATTGTGAAAAGGGTTCAGCCAGACTTTCGATTCGTTTTGACTGAAATCACCTGGAAAACTGCTTATTACTTACCTGGGTCCCACAAAAATACATTCTTTTGAAAGCAATTAACAGAAAGAAGTCTATTGTATGGTGTAGAATGACATCACACACACGTGACTGAAGTTGAAATGCGACCTAATCAATGATAAATTATGAAAAGAGAAGGACATAATCAACAAATTCACGATGTCGTTACAGTTGTACCTGTAGGAGGTGTGTTAAAAAAATGACTGAAGTGGTTTGCACGTGCTCAAGAAGCGCTGAAATAGACTTACATGAGATGGAGTGATGCAAAACTATGAAAATTTAAATTACGTGGAAAATAAATATGAAATGATTGAGGACATTGAAGATTAAGAAGTGAACAATATGATCATTAATATATGAATTGGAAAATCATGACATGCTCTCCACAAACAATTGCTGGAAGACTTCAGTCCAACTTGAATTCGGATTGTAAGCTTGTTAATATGCTTTCAGTACAAACAAGTTAAATATTAATCATTTACAGTTAATGGAGGCACAATGTGTGTGATTCTCCTGATTAGGGTGTGCATTATGTTGAGGTTCTCCTATGTTTATCTGTACTCGATTAATTCTGTGAGTGCATGAAAAGTTAGAAACCCTGGATAAGTAGAAATTACATTATTGAGTGGAGTTTACCAAAAATTCATTGCTGAAATGAGACTTCTGCTGCACTTGTACTAATAGAACTAGCTTCTAGATCCTATAATCCAATTTTCTTACTTTATTAGATAATGAAGAAATCAGAACCAGAAAATTGCTTTGGATTTTGCAATCAACGTTATACATATTGATATTTATGGCAAATATTTTCAACGTGCCGTAAACAGTCCATAAAGATTTTAGTTTATTTTCTCCAAGAAAAGTATGAACAATAGCAGTCCTTACTACTTTTGACCAAAAAAGTTCCTATAATATAATTCTATGTTCTTCGTGCTTATTTACTTACTAACTTCAAAACTTTGTTTGAGTAGTAAATGGTGCGATTTAAGATTCTATTGCTTTATATGCTTCATGCAACAGTAAGTGATTGTCATGCCATGTAGAGACGCTATTTTAGACCAACCAAAGAAAAAGGCTGTTAATGTAGGAGATTGAAAGAAAATTGGAAAATTAGTTAAGCAGAGTAAGTGTATCAATGTGTGCATCAACGTGTGCATCAAATTAGAGAAAGAGGTATTTGAAATGGGAAAAAATGAGATAATTAGAAACTTATGTTTTCGTCTCCCAAAGATGCCTCTAAATCAGAATCTGACAGAAAAATATTAAAGCTACTTATTCAAAAAGCACTACTGCATCTATGAGAGAGTAGAGCTACTTTGTTCTATTTCGTTTTCTTTTTGCTTTTTAACTTTGGATATGGTGAGACTATAGCTTCAGTTTCTTTATTATTGGAGAAGATAAAAACATCTTGCAGTGATTTAATCCAACTAAACACTAAGTAAAACGTATAAGCCTCAACTGTTTATCTGCAGATCTGGGATTGCTTCTGTTTTCTTTAGCTTACTTCTTGAGATCCTTCTAATAGGTCTGCATTTTCATAAATTTTTATTACTTAGCTGGGAATTAGCTTCTTCATCTTTCTATAAAAAAGGGGGGTGAATATGATATTGATGCGAACATCATTAGATCCATCGAGAGTTATTTATTTTTATTGCTATTGGACCTTATGTTATTTATGTTTCTATTTTATTGGGCTTGTAGTAGTGGGTTGGCTCAAGCCCTTCAAGTTAGGTTTTTGCTATTTATTGGATTTCTCATTGTTGATTGAAACAGTTGATGAATTGATTAAAGTTAAGATTGGCGGCTGCCTCTTGTTTTCTTCTTCCTTCTCCTTTCTTCTCGGCTTCTTCTTTCTCCCTCTTTGGTTCTTCTTCTTCTTCTTCTTCTTCTTGTGTTTCCCCATTAATTCTACATCAGATATCCTTTGTTGTTCTTTGTGTTTGAGTAGTAGTTATGTTATATTTAGTTGCATTAGAGTTGTTTCCAATTATGTATTTAAAAATTTCTTGGTGTTTGCCATTTGCAGTCATTGTTCGTGATATATTTTACAATCAACCTGTTCGAAGAAAGCACATTCAATCCAGGTTTTTTTGACTTGGGTTATTTTATTTGGTTTTGAGCAACATCTGAAACATGATCATATAACTATTTTCTGTGGCACAGGAAGTGATTTATACTGAATTGATTTGGTTGTGATGTATATTTCTGAAATGTTAGGCCCAAGAAGGTGTTAGATTCAATTAAGAAGTGTGTGCTAAGAATTGCCCTTGTTCACTTGGATGTTTCCTTCAAGGTTAATGACATTGATAGGTATTATCCTTCTGCACCTGCTGGAGATAAGTATTTTTACTTTACAAGTTTACATTTTATTCCTCGAAATGCAGTGAGGATGAGCTGCTCTGCATGGGATCTTCACCTTCTCCTTTACCAATACTTACTAATAATTTCCGGATTGAGGTATCAAGTTCCTTGAGTGATTTGAGTGTATCTGACGGTGTATTGAAGCTTTCTGGATGCATTTCTGGTCCTTCTGACATTTTCTATCCAAAGGTATGGTGATACACCTAGTTGGCTTGTAACAACTATGATGTATCATCAATTTAACATATCTTTCTCTGATGGATGGTTGTTCATGTATGCAGGCTATCCAATATGTCTGTATCCAAGTCTGTTCTGATGTTTCCAAGGCTGTTGATTTTTAATGAACTAGTATTTGGAGGATTGAGCTGGATGATTATGAATTATTTTTAATTAAATAGAGTATTAAACTTATATAAAATCCCATATCACGGATTTGCACAAAATCAATATTATCTTCATTCAGAATATATTAGCATTTGTTGTTCTCAATCATAAACATAGACATCAACTCAAGATTCATTTGCAAGGGACCAATACATAAACTGCTGAATCAGCTGGCTGCTAGATTTGACTCTTTGACTTCTTGGAAGCCTATCACTGGCTCTCAGAAGGGGAAACGAAATAGGTGTCAAATATGTCCACTGTTCATTCTGAACTTAAGTTGCCCAAGATCTCATTATGATATAATAACTTTCGAACAATCAAAGACCTCAGTGGAGTTTAAGGTGCTGATCTGGTTACTAGTCCTCTATGTAATATGGGTGGTAGAATTTTTCATTGCATGTATGCTCTCGTTCAATATTCTGTCTTCTAGAGAAACTGCGTCACATAAGAACTTGCATCACAAGTGGTTTATTAGTTTGAAAAGAAACAATAATAGAATCAGAAGTGGTTCATGGTTTTTCTGCCAACATATGATGTGAGGCAAAAAGGTGAGAATTATGATATCATGGGTACCAATTATTTTGTGAATAATGATGTTACTTAAATCGTTTTTTCTTGTGGTTTAATTGATATAAGCACGTGCTGGCTGCCGCACTGCTCAAGATTTTTTTCATTAATTCTCAATTTAAGTGCACCTCTTTCTAACTATATGAGGGTAGGCTATGCAACTCTTGTTCTGATATTTACCTCTATCTACATATTTCCTTTCTGTTAAACTGTTAGTAGTCAATTATCTGACATGTAGTCTTTCTTATCTACTTTATTTTTAGCACAGGATATGTCCATGCAATACATTACTATTTCTTATTTCAGAGGAAATATGTAGTATAAAGAGGCATTCAAATATTAATTATTTTTTATGCTTTTTGCCTAATCAGGATTGGGCTCCTGTACTTACTTTCATAGAGAATGCCATCACATGTCTTTGGAGCAAATATTTCTCTGATGGTAATGGACAATTTAGTTGGCTTTATATTATTTGCATTTCCTGTAAAATTTGGTGTTTTCAAATGAGATGAACATCATTAACGGCGGAGATTTATCAGAAAGAACTTGTCGTAGATAAATGGCAATTCTATATTATTAGAACTTGGAACTTTGGCATTTGTATTATGACAGCAAAGACTCTTGTGCTATATAGCTTTAAAGAGATCCTCATCTATCTCAACCTTTCTTTTCCTAAAGCTACGTTAGAGGAGAATCTGAAACTTATTATAAGATGGCTATTTTTTATTTTTGTTATGATTGTGGTTAGTTGAATATGGTTTGTACTGGCAACTATGATATTGCAAATGCTGTCCTTTAGACAAGGGATTAAAAACGTGTTTAATAAAGATTACTTTTTCATTTCCATTTTTTGGTTGCTGATTTTTATGTTTTCTTTTTAATTTAGAAAAAAATATTGCAGGGACTGGTCAAACTGGAAGGACATTCAAGACCCACAACTTTGGAACTTCTGCAGGGTTTTCCTCAGCACAGCTGAAGAACCTAGCTGAAAACTCTGATAATATGTCGTCTTGGAAAGAATGCGTATCTTCTCATGGAAACCCATGTATAAATGTTTCTGAGGGTAAAAGGAATAAAAGAGAGTCAGGTTTTGTTTGTCATACTGACTACTTGAGTCAGTCACGTGATGGAACTCTTGCAGACTGTGGAGTGGCTGTAAGAAAAGAGAGTAGCACTCATTCATCTCCTTGTAATGCTTTCTCTGTGGAGCATCATGACTTTGTGAGAGATATCGATAAGCAACTAAATGATATTTTATGTTCAGGATTGGAGGATGTGTTCCCAAAAATTGATGCTAACATGAATAGAGTCTCAAAAGGAGGTGTCCTGTTTAACGATTGTCTTGAATCCAGTGATGATGCAGATGTTAGACAGGATCCTAGAAGATCGTTTCTAAGAAGTTGTTTCTCTCAGAAAAGCCTTCTAAATGACAGACCATCACTCGCAAGTGATGAGGAATTTGAGTTTGGAAGCGACGACTTCAACATCAAACGAAAGTGCATTGAAGGTGATGATAGAGTAGTGAATGAAATCAACCAGAAGTCTTATGGAAAGACACTACAGCATGATGGGTCACCAGTATTTCGGTCCTTTCCCAGGACTCCTTGTAGAACACTTAGAGGTTCAGAATGCTTGTCAGGAAACTTGATAGAGTCATCGTTCAGTGCTACACAGAGTTTCGATGAAAAAAACCACAATCTGCCTAACATGTTTGGACAAGGTTGGAAATATGGTCCCAGTCAGCAGTCTTTAAGTCCTGGATGTTTTCCTGTGACATCAGAGCCAAAACTTGGGACCAAGTTTAAGGATGATGATTTTACTGAAACAAGTATTTGTGAAAATCACTTCAAATTTGGTGGAGATGCTACATATGACTATTCTACACATACAGAAGGAGAAGACTGCATTATCGCAATTAATAATACGAAAAAGAACATGCATCTAGAAAAGTACTCCTTTATGAACTCTTCCCCTGATCTCAAGGGTTGTGCTGATCATAGGAGAGATATTGATGAATTTTATGGGTTTAATCTTGAGGATTCTTATTCACCAAGTCCTCTGAAAAGATTCAGGGAAACAGATTGGTCATCTTCACCCTCTCGCAGTGAAAAACGTCCCACAAACTTCTCTGTACCCTCATCACATTACACTCTGCTAACCGATCATAAATATGTAGAACCTTGTAGTAGGAACCAAGAGATAATGTCTGCTATTCACATTAAGAAAAGTTCAAGAAGAAGCAAGTCAGCTCCACCATTTTACAGAGGCAAGCAGAGATTTTTGGCTTTGAGCGATCCTTCCACATTGGTGTCAGGGAAAATCAGTTCACAGACCTTGGGCAGCTCTTCTTTTCTTCCAGGTGGTTTTGATGATCTAAATTTCTCCACACTCATAAATATAGCATAAAAAATGTAATGGGGAAGAATAAGCTTGTATATATATATATATATATATTTTTTTTTTNGCTCCACCATTTTACAGAGGCAAGCAGAGATTTTTGGCTTTGAGCGATCCTTCCACATTGGTGTCAGGGAAAATCAGTTCACAGACCTTGGGCAGCTCTTCTTTTCTTCCAGGTGGTTTTGATGATCTAAATTTCTCCACACTCATAAATATAGCATAAAAAATGTAATGGGGAAGAATAAGCTTGTATATATATATATATATA
>CAIGRK010206443.1:0-13578 GCA_903798315.1 Fraxinus greggii
TATAGAGTCAAAAGAGATATTGAGTCCAAAAGGGAGGGAAGCTAATGATGCTATGAAAACGAATGAACTTTTTTCCTTTTACTCGAGAAGCACAATGCAACATGAGAAGACAACTTTGTTCTATTTGGAGGACTGGTGCCAACAGTTCATCATGGAAGAAAGGACTCATAATAATATTATCCCGTCTTATAATGCATATGTAGATTTAGAATCTATTGGTTGGTCATATGGATCATTTCATGCTTGAAAGAGCTTTTCACTTTTTAGTGCCTAACTCTTGACATTCTGAGAGTCAAATTAATAGTTACTTTGGTATAATTAAGTTTATTGAAAGCGAGTAAACAATTTTAGCAGAGTGGACTAGCATTGCATATACTCTTTTGCGTGTGGGGTTCCAGTACTATTTAAAGGAGTTTAAAAGTTGATTTATGTAAGGAAGTTCTCCCCTTGGCAGAGCATCTTTTTCTGTGAGTGGTGGAATAGTTGTTTATGCAGTTACGACTTTCATAATTCTAGCATGTTTAGCATTGTCAAAAATACTTTTTATTCCCACATTTCGTAGGACCTACAATTTACTATCCACTTATTACTACATATGGAAATTGGAAATGGATTTGCTAGTCATGTGATGTCTCAAACCGTCTTTATATTTTAACATATATTAGTCATGTATCTTATAAAGATGCATCATACATTTGAAAGTTTTGATTTCATTTTCTGGAGTGCCTCCAAAGCTAAGTCTACTATAGCATTTGTGTGTGACAACTCTTGTCCTATGTACAAAGGATCCGACTAACATACAATGATTTGTCTTACTGTACAGTTTATGTAACAGTGAGCTTCCTTATTATTAGATGCGAGGTTCATACATGAGAAAATTGTGGAAATTTTAGAAGTTCTGTTGAATCATTTGTTTTAAAAGCTTAAGTAAAGATAGGGCTAAATATTATCTTCAATATGCCCTCTCAAGTGTAGACAAGTTTTAGTTTTCCCATTAAAGCCTAATACGTTGATGTTGGGATTCGAGTTACATTTTTTGTTTAGTGTGCATGCACCCCCATCCCCACCCCCCGGAATCAAATTCTTGGTTTTTCCGTGCATGGTTCATACTCGGTGGTCAATTCTTTCAGCATCAAGTGCAAAGAATTTAGACAGTGCAGTAAATGTTTCCAAAACTGATAAAGCAATGGAAAAACAAGAAGATACTATCATGGACGAAAACGAGCAAGAATCAAACAGCGTCTCTGTTCTTTCTGAGAAACGAAAGGCTTTATTCGTACCACTGGAACCAGTAAGTGGTCGACGACCTTCAGCTGAATCCTTACTTCCGCCTCCTGACTTTGAATCCGCTAGCTATCCAAAGGGGTGGCTGATTGGGAAGAGGCGAAAGCTCGTAAATGTTGACGTTGTCGAGAGTATGCGAAGGATTGCGGTACAGGAAATAAACCGAAAGGTGCTTAAGCCATTTGGCTCCTATTTTTTGATATGGTTGAATCGTAAGATATTATTTAAACAATAGATAATGCATGCAGGATAGGGAAATAGATGGCCTAAACGAGCAATTAGAAGAGGATGCTCGAGTCCTGGAGCATCTTCAACTCCAGCTACTCGAAGAACGAAGCAAGCGCTCTGAGGTAGAGAGGACAAATGCTATGCTGCAAGACCAAATTACAATGCTTATGAATATGTTACAAGAGAATGAACCAGAAGAGGATGATGGACCTGACGAGCCGTGAATTTCTTAAGTTTTTTTGCTTTTTAGCCTTATTCTTTTGTATATTTACATCCCAGAGTCTTAAAATAAGCTTTGTTACAGATGTATCATCTCTTCTACCTGGTTTTGCTCTTGTAGTTTTAATTTGATTGCTGTGTAAGGTGAGTTAGAGATATAAAATACTGAATGTGTATGAAGATGTTATAATTCTGCTTGGTTTGTTGATGTCGAAATAATGAAATGAATTATGTTGCACAAATTACTGATTAGTTTTTATTCGTCTTCCTTTGTGGGATGATATTTGTCATTTTATTGCATTTTGCGCAATACAATAATTTTTGTGCACTTCAATCACTACTTTTGACATGTTAACCTTATAGAGATGTTTCTACAACTTGAAATCTTAGTACACTCATTTCTTCAGTATACATATATATTAAACGGAACGAAGAAAAGTGATTTACATAAAAAAAACGGAACGAAGAAAAGTGATTTACATAAAAAATGACTTACATAGTCCACAGGTAGTTCTTGTTTGCTAATTGCCTTTTACCTATTTTTCCTTGAGAAAATTGCAGCAAAGATCCTTAATGTCATGTCAATGTTTGAATTTCTATATATTCTAAAATTTTTTGACACCAAGGTATTCCATAGACCGTTTAAATTCTCCTATCTTNAAGAAAAGTGATTTACATAAAAAATGACTTACATAGTCCACAGGTAGTTCTTGTTTGCTAATTGCCTTTTACCTATTTTTCCTTGAGAAAATTGCAGCAAAGATCCTTAATGTCATGTCAATGTTTGAATTTCTATATATTCTAAAATTTTTTGACACCAAGGTATTCCATAGACCGTTTAAATTCTCCTATCTTTTTATTGATTTAATCTGTTGATTCAGTGAATTTACAATAACAATTAACAACAACACGTACTCAAATCAGAGAATTTAAGGATCAATCAAATAGACTTTGATGGCATTTAGCAACCAACAAAGCCGAAGGTCCTATAAGTATCGACGATAGTCCATATCCAATCTTCGATATGAAAACCAGAAGCCAGGACATAAATACATCATATATTTGAACATGTGCGCATCGTACCTACATCAAAAGGTAAATTCAACACCAAATATTCGAAACCAACAATCAGGATTCTTCATTAATCTCAATTTCCGAACCCACATAAACCTAATAAGATACATGCATACGCAAGTTACAGGGGCAAATTAGTCGACCCTTTTAATAAGTCGAAATAGCAAATGGATTATCTAGCTTGATTCTCAAAATCTTCTGAGATGTTGAACAAGAACTGTGGCAAGGACGCTATCTTAGGGAGATTGAGCAGCAACTCTCCAACCGAGTCCTTCCTGGAAATCAATGGCGCCTGTTTATCAACAGAGGAATCATTCATTTCATCCTCAGAGATGCCACGACTCTCTTCAACCTTGATTTTACTAGAAGCAGCCTGAAAATTGTTTGATTCACCATTTTTCCTTTCCACGAAAGACATTTGAGTACCACGTGTACTTTTACAATGCATGTCGGGATCCAGTGCATTGTCTTTCTGCAAAAGACAGCAGAGAGAATTGACCCTTGACATGAGAGACACATCAGACTCTGGCATATGTTGGATGTCACTAAATAGGCATCGGTTGATATCATCTAAAATCTGCAAGTTTTGCCATTCCTCACTTGAAAGGGTTGGATTATTGGATTCTTTCTGGTCTGATATCCGGTGCTCGAGGTGGCTCACAAGATCACTCATGGAAATACTGTGTTTGAGCCCAGTCACAGCGAAGCTGCCAAGTGCCTTAAGTTGCTCCATCCCACCATTTTTCATATCTTCAATTTTTAGTGAGTCCCTAACTGCATAAAAAGGCATTATTATAACATGAGAGAAGGAAAAAAATAGTAGTTTTTTCACATTTCCTTCAATTTAAACTATAAACAAGGTGACAAGCACTGATCCATTATAATTAATGATGAGCAAGAAATAAGCTGTACCAGAGGCAATGATGTAATTTTTTATAATTTGTGAATTTCATTTTTCCATGTATAAAGCATGTGATTAGTTAATAGCTATTGTGATATTGCGATCCAAAAGAAACAGACATAATAAGTTTCAGCAAAAAGCAAGGATGAGCACTCCATGTTACGATGGAAAAAGAAAAACTTGCAAATCGACTTCATCATGCTACAAAAACTATCAAAACAAGAAACTGTGAGGCACAGTGTAAAATAGTTCATTAGTTTTAGATTCAAAAGAGGAAAAAGGACCCAAATGATAAATTCTGGTTCTACTCTTATTTATTATTCAACCAAGTAGGTATCTAAACCAGTCTGCAAACCAGGAAGCAAACAAGTAAAATCATGCTCAATTCCAAAGAGAAACCTGAGATAATAGTCTCTTCTTGCCCGTCGATGCTCTATGTATCAAACAGCCAAAACAAATCATGTATACCAAACAGGCAGACCATATCCAATTGACCAAATTGTCAACACCAATTAGTGTCATGGTTTTTTGTCAATGTATGCAGAAATGGTTTCCCTGATGAATTAAAAGGAAAAATGATTTTTCTAAGAATGTGTAATTAAACAGTGGAAAAAGTTGTGGGTCCCATAGATTGTGTAGTTGAAAATGAATTTTGAAAAATCTTCGACGAACAAGCCGTTTCTTTTTTAAATATGTAAAATCACTATCACTTTACCATCAATTGAAATCAATTTTTTTCTCAAGACATTTAATAAACAAGAAGATATAGGGACAATTACTTGTAGTATACTATTAATCCAAAATGTTATTTCACATTGCCTCTTCTAGATTATAACTCGGCGGGAAAGGGTTATACAACTAAGACAACAACAAAAAGACCAGAAAATTTCTTCCAGAATAGTTTAGTTCAATAAGAAACACATCCGATTATGCTAAATTCATTCCTTATGAGTGCATTCAATTGTCCTCAAATTCATTCCTCATTGGTTGCACCTTTAGCGTTATATGCTCTATGAAGATTATATATGTGTATTCCTTTTTCTACTAACGGAGAATGACCTACTCATTTCAGACTCCTCAATTCACATAAATGGACATGAGCCAACTCCTGGGTTACCACATTTGACCACACCTCCCTTCACGTTCCGCAGACCAATGACCATTACAGTAATAAGTGAATTAAAAAGAGGTTGGATATCAAGTCTGTTCGCCAAAAAAGAAGCAACAATTCACTACACTATGAACTTCTATCAAGTCCATTTTCTTTCAATTTTCTTTAAGTTTTTATGAAAACATAATGTGAAAAACTTCGATTAGAGGCTAGCTAAGAGCATGGATACAGACACTGGAACACAGACACCCCATGGGAACAAAGAAATATAGTTTTACAAAAATGTTAAATAGGCGCAAGTCAGTGACATGTTGATAGAAATTCTCTTTATTATCTATCATATTTTATCTCTGAATTTATATTTGAATAAAATTAATAAACTTTTCTATCTTTGATCTTGACTTCTGCAATTGATTCTTTTGACTTTGAAGAATGGTTAATTGGTTGTATTAAAATTAATTTAAATCATTTTGTATTGCCAGAACAAACAAAAAAGAAATAACCATGAGCCAGAAAGTGTAGTAGACAAAAAAACCCAAATTCAACAACAAATGCATAAAGGTTTTCACATATTATTTTCACTTCTTTACAGAAACTTTCGACAAATTAAATTTTTTACTTATCTTGTATTCCAAGTTACATAAAATGGGTACTCTCCTTTGACATTTAAAATTCATGGCCTTCATGTGACAAATTAAAAGTAAGATAACCTATATGGCATATCCGCCATACCTGAGGCATGTTGACCACCAAAACTCCATTCTAGAGAACTATTCGTGCTCACAGGACAGTAATATTGGTGCATACAATGGATGAAGAACACGGACATATCAGAAAAAGCTAATCCAAGCACACTTTTGTGGCATGCATAACCCAGTATAACATAAGAAATGCAATATCCCACATGAAATATGTAATTGAAATTAATTTCAGCATAACATAAGAAATGCAATATCCCACATGAAATATGTAATTGAAATTAATTGAAATGAATAATGTTATTTATCGTTATGATGATGGAACATTGGTGATGTGACAGTCTATGTGAAATAATGTGATTGGGCATTTCAATTTTTATGAGAGAAGGGGGGAGGAGAGAGAGTGAGAAATGTGAGGAATAATGGGATGTCATATTAATGATATTACATCATCATGATGATAATTAGCACTAATTGAAATGGGTAATAAAAGGGTTTTGCAAGCATGCACGTGTATACTTCCCAATAGTTAAAAATGACAGTTAAGTTTATCATATTACTGAGTAATAAAGAAGTTAAAGTTAGCATATATTCATTAAAAATTACCCAAGCTTGGTGATGATCTTTCAAGACAGAAAGATTCTGGATGTCTGCCAGGAGCATCTTGTTCGAAATTTGAGGAGGAAGATTGAGCTACAGATGGGGACGCAGTATCCTGTGAGGTGAATAAGGAAGGACTATCCTCCCTACTCAAATCAAATGTGTCATTTTCACTTGGTTCATCAAACATGGAGATTCTTGGTTCAAAATGTGGAGAATCCAAAGTTGTCTCTCCTTGCTGACTGAGAAAGTTCAGACGGGGATCACATTGAATAAGTTTTTCAAAATGCTTTCCTAACAAGCCTTGAGGACACTCCAGATAGTGTCGCCTACAAAAAAAACACAAGAAGCCACGTGTATAAAAAGAACATTGCGGCAATAACACCCTAGCAAGTTGGAATAAGAGAAACATGTGCATGGAGACATAGACGCGTGTAGCTCATACAGACCTACGCATATGTGTATATATTTACATGTTTTGGATCCGCCCTCTTGAATTCAAATTCGATGTTCTGTCTATTTATGGAAGGTCAAGCCAACACAATTGTTTGGCGAAATAGAAGGAGCGTACATACGTACATATGTACAAAGCCACATGTATGTGATGTGAATATATATGAACATACACATATATACATGTATATCTACATATCCTGTAAAGTTCCAACATTGGACTATTACAATTAGCAGGATATCTCCTAGCACCCAGTGAGCAACAACTACTGAGTTTGCATCATGATATCTGCTCCACATATACACCCTCCACACACGTGCACTGTGCAGGGGTGTTCAATGTAGAATGGACATAATTTAGTTGAAACAGCTCATATAATAATGAGCACTTATCTGGCCCCCAAAGAGGAAACAGAAAAATAGAGCATCATCTAGCATAGAACACAAATCAAGACTCGGTATTCCACTGCCAGGTAGTAAAACTCATTGTACCTTCGTATGCTAGCCTGTCCACCAGTAAAGTCTGATGTTGCCTGCCAAAGGGTGTGCTTCCTAGGTTGTGGATTGGTTTCCCTGAAGAAAAGAGGTTGCCTCGCCAACTGCACTTAAGTAAATGCTACAAATTATTGACAATGCATTGGAAATTGGAGACAAATTTCAGTAAGCCAAGCTAAAAGCATAATAAAAGTTTTTTCATACAACAACATCTAAAGTTCCGGGACCATCATCTGGGTTATTGGACTTCAGAGCCATGATATCAGACCATTGAATTTCTATTTTATTCTTAAGACCTCCGTCAAGAACTTCCCACACCAGCTTATGCTTTGCAAAATAACATTTTGCCACCAAATCGCCTTCATATCTTGATTTATACTGAAAAACAACCACCATGTCAGCAGTTTTCACCTAAAATAATGGATGTTCAACCACTACAATCTTTTCCTAAGACATAAATTGAAATGTACCTCCCAGGTCCCAATTCTAAGAACTGAGGCAGGAAAATTGGAGGCCTTCAGCTTATCAGTACTGCCAGAAGAAGCACTGACCTTCTGCTCTTTTTTACCATGACCATGACTTACTACATTAGAAGCATTTGTTCGAGAAAGTTTCATCTGGATCAACTCCAAAAGTGACGGACTTTTCCTCAGCCGCAAACCCAATGGACTAGGCTCATCAAGTGGATTGTACAGTGAAGCTTGTGCTGGAAAACCTCCTCTTCCTGGACTCTGCTGCTGCAGTTAAACACAGACCATATCAATATCATAACAACCCATCAATAAACTGCAATTAAATCCAAAATAATTGGGTTTTCCTTTGTAAGTAAAGTTTAATGCATTCACTTCAAAATAATAACAAAACCAAACAAGTCAATAAACCATGAATAGACCACACCAAATTCAAAATAATCACATGAAGAGAACATTTTTGATAATATCAATTGCTTTCAAAATTAACACCAATTGAATTCAGAACAGTTACTGCATTATAAGATCAGCAAGAACTCATTCATTAACAGCAGTACTTTACGCTAAAATTAGATAAAAATAAATGTCGCCAATAACACTAATACACAATCAAATCAAGATCCCATCAAAGCACATCAATTATCAAAATAATAGGAAAAAACATTCCATTTTTCTTTCAACAAAATAATCCAAGCCCAAGTTATATTAGGATAAGCACGATTTTTCTACAGCCACTTACTAAATTTTGCATATAAACACAAAAATTAAGCACACGTGGATTTGCACACACGATGAGGAAGAAAGAATACTTTTGGACGCTTGGGAAATGGACCGTGCTCGTCTTCCAAGAAATCCTCCACTTCGATCTTCACCGGCGCCATTTTTTCAGTCTCTGGTTCCAATTTTCCGTCCTTCATTAACTGAATCATCAAAAGAGTGACAGTCCTCCTGGCTTCAACTTGTTAGAAAATCCAAAACCTAGCAAATTGGGGAAACTCGGCTACGTGAGTCAACTCAATTAATTATCGATTCAGATGATTGTTTATGTAGAGCTGGTAATCTGCTATATAAAAGAAGGCAAAATGATGGCTTTGAATTGGAAATTGTTTTTTTATTCGGACGGTGACTGAACTGACACGTGTCCGTTTTGTGGAATCGAGAATTGAGCAACAAACAAATTGCAAATTGACAAGGGTACATGACTGATTAAATCTAAAATTATTTTCCATTTTTAACTGCATATGCTTTTAAAAAATTACTATTTTAAAAATTAATTTTCCCCAATAATGTGCATCAAACATGAACTAAATTAAACTTATCAAGTGTGATCGTATAGACTAATACTAGGTAACATTATTTAGTAATTATACATTTTAGTTGAAATAATACCATTTAGCATCAGTCTAGATATCGATATTAGTAACATTATTACAAATTCAACTAAATTCAAGGAATTATGACTCGTGTTTAACATTATGAAGCTAGATATCATTATTTTTTAATTACAAAGAACATTATCAAATTTGCTCATTTATATCCTTAATTTCATCGCATTCTTATTGTCAATATCTATTAATTTTCACATTTTCTATCTTTGACAAAAATTCCTTAGATTGCATATTGAGGGCTTTTTTTATCACTCTCTCGTGGGATTTTTTATGTTATTTGTAATCGTTCAATACTTTAGTCGACATACGTGATATGTATGTGATGGTCAGTAATTTGATGCATTAATGTATTAGTTTTTTATTGACTCGTTTATTAAATTATTAACTGTCATATGTATGTAACGTAGTACAATTACGATAATGAACGTATGTAGATAGCATTAGTCGGGATTATTTATGGTGTAATGTGATAAAGTGTGGGCCCAAATCAAGAATCTTCCTACCGTTCGATTTGTAAATATGACATGTGGAAGAATCTGACAATGTCGTGCCGACACATAGGAAGTGGATTGGATGCCCTCCGGAAAGGATACTTTTTATTTATTTTTGTGGATAAGATTTAATGATTGCAGTTTTGTCGTTTAGTTTGTTTACGGAATAAAAAAGGCGGCCCGCTTCTATATTCCGGCGGATTTCACGACCCACGCTGTTCTTTTTTGGACTTCGGTTTTACGTTATTTATAGGACTAAGTGGTTTATTTTATCAATCAAAATTATGAATTTCATCAAGAGTTCGATGAAAATTGAAGTTTGAAATGGATAAAGCGACTTTACCCGTAAATGATTGACACTTCGACTGAATAAAATAATAGTCGACCCTCGAGATGTGTGTATTCGATCATCCCCTATGTCATCACCTATATTCGTGTAGCATGATTAGTTTGAAATAAGTTAAAATTTTGATTAATTTTATTAAATTTTTATGAAACAACATGTAAGTCGTGTTATCAATTTTATAATCATACACATAATTTTTTATTGGAGTAATGCTATGCAGTCTCACTGAAATTACAATTTCCGTCTAGGTGGCTTTAAATGATAAGTTCAATGAAATATGAAATTAAATGACTTATTTAACAAATTTGTAGCCATCATCCACTTATCAATCATTCGTGTCTATCTATTTATAATTTGAACAGTTTATAAGTATTTTAAAAGCTTATTTTAAGATGTTTTAGGACTATGCAATCGTATATGGATAGAAGTGGGCAAAACTCAAACGAACATGTCAAAATCGTTAAAACCCGATCGGTTTGGGTTGGTTTTTTTGTTATTTTTATACGGGTTGGGTGGTTTTGTTGTGTAGGCGGGTTGGTTGGGTCGGATTATGAGGTACCTCATGAAAACCGAATTAAACCCGCACAACCCAACCCACTTACTTTAAAAAATAAATAAATAAAATGCCTAAAAGTAAAAGGAACCTAATAAGTATGAGTAGATATTTTAATTGTAATTACCTTGGTGCATTTTAGAGGAGAAACTTATTATCCTTCCCACGAGAAATGTAGTATAAGTTTTCCATATTATGTTGAATACACTTTGTTCTTTGTAGGTTCGGCTAATGATGATTGAATAAGATAATAGACAATTTTATTTATTTATTTATTTACTTACTATTTAATCTTGTCTATTTGAATTTAATATATTGAGAATTGGATTATTTTAATTTCTGTTGACAAGCCATCCCAAACCGACCAACCCAAACCAACTTGACCGATACTTAATTGGGTTGGGTTGGGTTTCAACATTTGCACGGGTTGGGTTGTGTTAAATTTTGATCAAACCAATCATGTTGGATTGGGCTTGAGTTGAGGTAAAAATCGACCCAAACCAAACCAATCCACGTCCACCCCTAACGACAACAGTGCTTTGCGCTGTAAACTAGTAACTAGGTATTCGATCGAATATTTTTCATATCTGCTTCCGAACACCAAATGCCCGCTCAATAACGTTACGACACGATGAGTGATGGAAGTTGAATCTCTCATGGGCATTTCAAAATCGACATCGCTTACTAGTACCATTCCGAAATTCTTGAAAATGATATCGTACATCAGATCCCTTGTATGAAGCCATATAGCTTGGCTTATTTACAGAACCCGAGTCGACTAAATAGCATTTTCCGTTTGCTGGTTCTGAAAAATGTAACCCGAACTATGTACAATTTGAGCCAAAATACAAATGCTCGTATTCTTGTTGTACCCCACAGTATGAACATGAAACGTAAATTGAACCCACAAGTGGCCAACATGTTTTGCGTTGAAATTCATTTTCTTTCTAAGAAGTTAATCCTTCGATACTGAGGCAGCACAACCCGTACATGTGTGCCGTCGATTGTATTGATGCAGTCAGGTTACAATATATATTTTAGAATGCAAAATCAACTAATCATGAATGTACTTCTTAAATAACTGAATATTTTTATTTAAACTATAAATACAAACCTGAAACAATGAATACGATTCGATATTTGAGTGATGATGTGTTGCTCCATGATTGTAGTTTGGATCAAGTCTAATCATCTCTACAACGAATGAAACAAGTACGCGAGGCACTCTCTTGAAGTAATGGCCAATGGTTTGCATCGAATGCCCGAAGAGCGTATGCACTTAACGACACCCTTTGCCGTGTGCTAGTATGTACAAGAACCTACCAACATGTTAGTATATATCAACGTTCACATTGCTTGATAAGCCACGCTTGTCTAGAAGAATATGCATGAAACGACCAAACATCATGGAATACATTCTAAAATCCTGAAAGCAAGTTTGTGTGGGTACACATGCTTATTATGTAACATGAAAATATGGCCGCTTCGTTTTGTAGGGAAGAATTATTGTTGCCCCCTATTTGGTGCAAAGTACTCTCACACCATCTGTTTGGCGATTCGACAATATCGTAGCCATGTCTGTATATCGTCCTCCAATTATTGCAAGACGTTTTCATCAAAACCATCTTCCGAACCAAACTTAGAGTTGATGCTACAATCAGTTTTTGACGATGAACTATGATTAGATTCGTCTATCATGTCTTTGAATTAACACCACAACAAATGCAAATAAGTATTTTGGGAAAAGTAACTAACCAATGTGTGATATTGCAATGACTTAGATGTTGCAGTAGGGTTTTTTTCCTTATAAATGAATTCTAGTAGTGGAATATGTTTGTGTTCTCTCCATTCTTTTACTAATGGCCAAATGGCACTCCCCATTTTATAGACAAACCAATGGGAACATATAAATTTAAAGTGACTCAGTTGTCACTTCCATGTACTTTGGAACATTCACTAACTAATTTCAAAAGAGAAAATATTCCCTGCACTATGCAGGGAATTTATTATTTCCAAAAGCAAATGACAAATTTAATAACAGTGTACTCCATAAGAAAACATGCAAATAGCATTTGTTCAAAGTAAAGTAAAAAAATTCATGAATCTCTCAAACAGTAGGAACAAGTGTTTCAAATACTACAAGCCATAGGAAAAAGAATATCAACAATAAGCATACATATAAAAATGACGACGAACGGTCACTGGCTTTGTGAAAGATGCTTTTGGTCATGTTTAACACGGTAAGTAATTGTCAAAGTCCCGTAAGAATCACAAAGCGAACAAGTACAACTCGTACCAGTTCTGACGAGCCCAATCCAAAGAAAATCATTCAAGCACTCGTGGAGGGTCATTCCACCTTTGTTGGGGGATCGAATGATCGAGGCAAATTCCCTAGATGCAGTTGTGAAGTTATCTACAGATTCGAAAATCTCCATTGCACCGAACTTATTCTTCTTTCCCTTTCCATTTGCTTGTTTGACTTTACGTTTCTTGCCACTTCGGCTCAGGGAAATTTTCATGGGCGAGTTCATTCTTCCCTTTGCTTGAACCGGTTGTCTACATGTTGATAAACAATTTGTCGGTTTGATCCTCCGTGTCACTATCAGAGCCCAAATTGAAACTGCATTGAGAAAACTTTGTCGATGTAAACATGTATTTCATTGAGTCATAGCTATCCTCCAACAATTGGTTGTACATATTGAATTCCGTGCATCGGAGCAACTCAAAGAGTAGCTTGTACTTCATTTGCATAATGCCTCAATGGTTCTTCAGCTGGACGATGGTCCAATTCTTTCTGATTTTTTTGTTGAACAATTTCCCTATGCGAACCCAACCCATTGTCGAGAAGCACTTTCCCTAATGATGGCCATCAACAGTCACATGGTCGATCATAGAGGCGGCAATCGAGCCAGCGGTTCTTTGGCTCAACCGCTCGGCTGGTACTGTAGCAGTCCACGAGCCGCTTGGGCTCGTCAAAAGACTAGTCCGTGCACGAACCGAGCGGGCTTGCTTGCTAGACGAGATGAGCCAACTCGGCTCGTACTGTAGACGAGCAGCTCGGCGAGCTGCTCGTCTACGAGCCCACGAGCAGAGCGGCTTGTGGGCTCGTTTATTTAAAAAAAAAGTTCAGTGAGCAAAACGGTCACTGAATTTTTTTTTTTTCATTTTTTCTCTATAAATACCCACCCCTTAATCAACATTTTTCCCACCAATCTTCTCATTCTCTACTCTACTCTCTACAATTTACAAATTATCAGCATTCAACAA
>CAIGRK010206508.1:0-14438 GCA_903798315.1 Fraxinus greggii
TTTTTTTTTTTTTTTTTTTTTTATATATTTTTTTTATTTTTTTTTTTTTTTTTTTTTTTCTTTTTTTTTTTTTTTTTTTGGCTAATTTCATCATGTTCAAGTGAGATTGTAATTATAAGTACAATAGTCATGAAAATTATTATTTATTGTTTGAGTGGCTATATTGATATTATGTTAAATTAATCATGAACTATTTTGATGAATCAAAGAATATGTTATGAGAACACAACCACTTAACCTGTTAAAAGAATAAGTTTGAGAGTAGTTGATTTGCGGGTTAATAACCCAAATTGTCACTAAATTTTGCAAAAAGTTTTTACAGGGTTATGGAACTTTAAAAATCACTAAAATCATCACTGAACTTTGCAAAATGTTTATATGAGGTCACTGAACTTTATAAAAGGTTTCCTCGAGTCACTGAACTTTAAAAATCATCACATTCATCACTAAACTTTGCAAAAAGTTTCATAGGGGATCACTGATCACTAATTTAGTGATCTCCTAGGAAACCTTTTGCAAAGTTCAGTGATCTTGTTGAAATTTTTTATAAAGTTAAGTGATGAATGTAGTGATTTTTAAAGTTCAATGACCCCATATAAATATTTTGCAAAGTTCAGTGATAATTTGAGTGATTTTTAAAGTTCAGTGACCATGTGAAAACTTTTTGTAAAGTTTAATGACCATTTGGATTATTAACATTTGATCGGGTATTGGAAACTAATTAGATGGTGATTGATTCCATGTATGTGGAAAAAAGTTGTTTGGATTATTTTTGCTAGCTTGCGGAACTTAGGTAGTATGATTACACTGAATTTTAATCTCAAGTACTTGTTGGAATTTGGTTTAGAGGATAAATTAAGTATGTAAAAGTGATTTTTATGTCAACTTCGATCAAATACTCGGACTTGATCTAATAGTCAAATTATGAATATAAATAGACTAGCTTATTCTACTCATCAAGTAGATCGTTGTGGTATGTTTGGAATCTCTAAACCAATTTTGGATGAATGAGAAATTGCGGTCCAAAATTGGATAGAAAAGAGGATGTACATGCTAGAAAATGATTATCTCTATCGCTCGCCTATCGCTTGAGCGATGAGACTGTCGCTCAAGCGACAGACTAGCGAGTGAAGTTTTGATGAAAATGTGTTACTGTCGCTCGAGGCTAGCGACAGTAAATATTGCAACCTTTGGCAAATGTTGCTGAGCTTGAGGCGTGACATTTCATTCACAATCTTTCATCTTCTATAAAAAGGACCTTTTGGATGTCCATTATGCATCCCATATCGTTTGCATTGAGTGAAACATCAAAAACTCTTTCAAAATACTCTCCAAAAATCATTCTAAAATTGTTTTTCGTGTAGAGGGAAAAATCGTTCTAAGTACGCTGTTGCTTGTGGTTTGAAGTATTGAAGTGCTTCTACCACAAGTTATATGTGTTGTATATTGGAAGACAAGTGCCATAATCCATTAGCACTGTTGCGGGACAATATTGTCTTCAAGAGAGAGTGTTTTTACTTTCCTCGGATTTCATTTTCCATTTTGTTTTCTTCTTCTTACTTTCTTTCTTTGTAGTTTAATTACCTTCCTGCAAATTAAATTAGAATAATTCCTTGTCTTGAATAACCATTTACATATTTTACCGCACATCCACCAACAGTACTTGTCCAAAAAGATACTATGCATTGCACTAGTTGTAGCACGTAGAAAAAAGTTGCTTATATTGTAGTGTGGAGCTTGTCTTGAGTAATCTAACCATAATCATTACCAATTAAGAAATGATACACCAAGCAAGAAGATTGTCTACGATGTAGAGTGAAAACAGCATTCGAAAGCCAAACAAAAGATCCTAAAAATAGAATAAAGGAAAGAAAGCACACCAAAGTTCATTAAGGCATGTCAAAATAATTTTAAGCATTGTTTTTGCCTAGCTGAGCCTTGGACAAGTAATTGTGGATTTAGATTTTTAGTGAAATTTATTGTTTTAGGTGAAACTTGGAGAATGAAACACAAACATAGGAATAATCATCATTTATCGATGTAGTGGCTTTCATCGATGAGATCCAAACCAAATTTGAGTGAAAAACGAAATAGAATTGTATAATCAGCCTTAGAATGAACACTAAGGGTATATATGATTAAAAAATAAATTAAATGTGTGTATCTTACGAGAGATGAAATGATATATTTGACTTTTGAAAGTCTAGAAATAACTAACTTGAATGATTATTTGATTGAATATGAGCACACATAGATCGAACATGAATAAGTGAAAATTAGTTTTAGTTGCATTACTTATGAACTATTTATGAATTTCCAATAGATTTGTTACTTGATATGAGATCAACATAGCTATCCAATTATTGATATGTCTGTTTGATGGCATGTTTAGTAGATAGTCTTACTTAGGATGAATAAGAGTTTAAGTTTGGGGGTGTGATAAGTGCATATTATGCACTTATATATTGCTTATTTAAAATTGATTGAACGAAAATCTACCTAATTTAGGTGCTAAAAAAAGTAAATTTGAAGCTTAATTGGAGTTGCTTAAGGGAAATTGATGATGAATTGGGCTGTAATTGATCAATTGGAAGACCAAATGTGAGCAATTAGAAGTGATTCACAAGTTTCAGGAGCTAAATTTGACATTTGGAAATCATAGGGACATAATTGAATGATTGAGGAAAGTTGTGGACCAATTTGCAATGAATTAAAGCTAAAGGATCAAGATTGCAAGGAAGAAATTATGCATAACAGAGGTGAAATTTGGGGACAAAATTGTTATAAGTGAAAAGTAGGGGCTGCGATCGCAAGCCCCAAACAGTCAGAATTGATGGGGCAATCCCCAGAGCTCACTGTGTGATCGCAGTCAATATGCTTGTTCGATCGCACAATTTGGTCATGAATAAATTTTTTTTTTATTTTCTCATTTCAATCGAACACTTTATGAAAACCTTTTAGGAAACAAATTTGACCTAAATCTTAACCTTTAAACATGGATATTCATCTAAAAACAAAAGAGGAAGTTTGGAGGTTCAAATACACATTCTACATAATTAAGAGAGTTAATTGAAGACTAAATCATTATTTCTTTTAATGTTTTGAAGAAGCTTTTGATACAAGACACATACGCCAATTTTTACATCAATTTCTTGGGATTATTGAAAAAGATCAAAGGACATGAAATCATCAACCATTGAAGCAATACATTATTCATCTCCACTTTCTATCTTTCTTTCTAAATCCTAATTTTCTAGGGATGTATTTATTATTCTTGTTTTCTTGTGATATTAAGATGTCTGGCTAGCTATTTATATGTTACGATAACATTGAACCCTATATTTTGATAACTTGACATCAACCTTAATCCTAGACGAAAATGGCGATTCAAAGCATTCCAAAGACTTGGCCTCGAGTTGGTGCAGGAGTACGCAATCCAAGAGGATTTTGAAAACTGCATCTGGAAATTAGTGCATGAGCAAAAAACCCAGGAGAGCTGTGTGAATTGGAGTAAGGAGATCAGAAAGTGCTAGTGGTAGTCGTGTCCAACGAACTGTAAGTTCATAATTCATTTATCGTGGATTGTTGACAGATAAAGTGTCCGAAATTTTTACCCCCAATTGTGGTTTCTCTGTGATCATTCTAATTGTTTATTTATTGCTTTTATATAACTGCGACAATTCAACGTAAGAAAATTGACTTGATTAATTAACCATCTAAAGATAATTAATAGTATCTTGTTGCGAGATAATTATTAATTTTTAATTCTGCATAATCACCTATTCACCTCCACTCTAGGTGTAATTTGGATTGAACCTCGTAATTTCAATTTTCATCCACTGAACTCCAATTTTAATTACAATTGGAACTTGTTCCCGTACCATGGCTCCAACAATGCTCGTAAAATTATCGAAGCTATTACCAACTTTATTTGAAATCATTGAATTCAAGCTCCATCTTTTGATGAACGGGCGGCTATTCTTGGAAGAATTAAAATGGGTAGAGCAATGGTGTAGACATGAAAGAAGGAAAATGTACACCAGTTATTTTTTTTATTTTTTTTTTAAAGTTTGAGTTAGGGTTATAATTATAAAATTATTTTGGTGGGTTTATGAAATGTATATTTTAATTAGGGTGTGCATAAAAAGTGGTGTAAGAAATAATATTTGTGGCGGTAATATAATCCTTTAAAGTTTTTATTGGATTAAGACTATAATTGTAAATTTGTTGTAGTGTATTTACTGAAAGCATGTTTTAATTATGGTTTGATTATAATGTGATGTAATAAGTAAGATTTATAGTGATAATATAATTATCTATCATTTATCCATGTATTTTTGGGCGAATATTAATATCACAATAAATAGAAATTAACGACATTTTACAAAGAAATAATCTTGAAAATAAATTTAAGATAAATTGATGAATAGCGAATAATAATTTTGACTTTTTGGAATAGTAACTTAGACATTTAAATAATAACTTGAATAGTTACAATTGTTCCTTGAAAAGATCTTTAAATAAAGATCAAAGAACTATTATGAAAAATCTAAAATGTTGGGCCGATGATACAATACAGAGAGAAATCTTTAAAAATTGCACTTTGATTTCCTTCTTGAAGAGTGTCTCCTCTTACAGAGGTCTTGGGGTCTTCCGGACTTGAAAATTTTCTTAATTTTTTGAACGAATTTTGATAGGGTGGTTGGCCATCTTTTTTTCAAAAGGGTTGTCGCCCATTTGCTTCTAAAGGACAAATGAGAGATCTTTGCCACTTGCATTTTTTGAATAAGATGCTTTTAAGTGACAGTTGTTTTCTCCATTTGCTGTAAAGTTTGACGGATAACTATTTCTTACTCTACTATTTTTTTTATATTTTTGAATTATAGATCATCAACAAAATCATTTATGTTTATCCCATAACAATCATATCCATTGTTCTGGGCATAGTGTTCAGTTTCTGACCTTGAACTTGATTTTGAGGCTTTATAAGCATTTGAAGCCGAATTTGCTAAATCAACTAGTTGTGGTGCTAGATGTGCGAATTCCTCTGAATTTTTGCATTGAGCTAACGTTGACATAAGTCCGCTTTTTCTATTAAAAAATAGCTTGCTTTTCTTGAACTTTGGAGAAAACTTGTGTCTCTCTTTTGTTGTTGATTCTCACAACTATCAAGCCATGCTTGAATTGCTTTTGGGTAGTCAGAAATTAACAACAAAGAGTAGAGAGAGAGAAGATATAGGCGAGAAAAATTGTTCTCTACTTTATTCAGCTCAATTATATCAGGATGTGAAGTGAAGTGTGTATATATACAGCAAGAGAGTGAAATACGGTAAGGTACAAAAGACTTAAATAACCCTATACAAATTTGTTCAATACACCCCCTCAAGATGGAGTATGAATATTCAATACTCCCATCTTGCATAACAGCAACTGAAGCCGTGGTCCTCCCAAAGACTTGGATAGCAAATCAGCTGACTGATCATGTGATGTCATACGGATCATCTTTACTTCTCCCTCTTGGACTTTATCTCTTAGCAAATGACAATCAATTTCTATGTGTTCTGCGCTCATGATGTGTATGGCCGATTGGTTATCACAAAATAACAATGATGTTTGAGTATGTGTAACACCCAAATCATGAAGAATATTTTTCAGCCAACTCAACTCACAAATCGCAGCTGCCATTGATCGATATTCAGTCTCAGTTGAAGATCTTGAAACAGTATGTTGCTTCTTGGATCTCCAAGAGACAAGTGAATTCTCCAAAAATATAAATAGCCGGTTATGGATCTCCTAGTATTAAAACAAGCTGCCCAATCCGCATCTTAAAAACCTTTTAGATGTAATTCAGATTTCCCTTCAAAGAATAATCCTTGGCCTGGAGTACCCTTCAGATATCTTAGTACATGGTGAGTAGCCTCTAAATGTGGTTGTTTTGGAGCCTAAAGAAATCGAATAAGAAGATGTACGACATATGATAAATCAGGTCTCGTAATTGTCAAATATAAGAGTCTCCCTACCAGTCTTCTGTATACACTGTCATCTGTAAGCGACTTCCCTTCATTCACACTTAGCTTCAATTTGTATGGCAAGGGACTATTAGCTGGTTTAACTCCAACATAGCCAGCGTCCATCAATATCTCCAATGCATATTTTCGCTGACAGACCAATATCCCTTTTGAAGTTCGGCAACTTCAAGTCCTAGGAAATATTTCAGAATTCCCAAATCCTTTAACTTGAATTGATCATTCAATTCCCTTTTAAATTGTTCTATGTGATCCCGATCATTTTCTTTTAAATTGTTCTATGCGATCCTGATTATTTCTCCCTATGATTATGTCGTCCACATAAATGAGAAGAACCGTAAATGAGCAGCCTTCTTGTTTGCTAAATTATGAATAATCTAATTTGGATTGCCTAAATCTCTGTGATAAGATGTACACTGTCAATTTAGCATTCCATTGTCTCGAGGCTTGTTTAAGTCCGTAGATGGACTTGTTCAATTTGCAAACCAACCTCTCACCATGCACCCGCTGTTGCTCATAATCTAGGGGCATTAACATGTGGACCTCCTCATCCAACTCACCATGTAAAAAGGCATTATTTATAGCTAACTGATGGAGGTGCTAATGTTTCTATGCTGCGACACATAAGGTCTTCATTGTGACCAATTTCGCAACAGGAGAAAAAGTCTCCTCGTAATCCAATCCAGCCTGTTGGGTGAATCCTTTTGCTACAAGGCGAGCATTCTTTCTTTCCACTGAACCATCTACACGAAGCTTCACTTTGAACACCCACTTACAAGCCACTGGTTTCTTGTGAGTGGAAAGTTTGGTAACAGTCCAAGTATTATTTGAAACAAGCACCTGATATTCAGTGTCCATAGCGAGAGATCAGTCCTGATGCTGAGAGGGTTCATCATAAGATTATGGTTCATATATAGTGGAAAGAGCCAGTGCAAAATTTCTGTGAGAAGTCGAAAATATAGCATAACCCAGATAGTCTGAAATAGGATACTGTCTTCCAGAAATATGACCTTTCACCAAGGAAGCAGATTAGGGAGAAGGCTTCTGAGTTACCCAACTGCAATGGTAATCATGAAGATAGGAAGGAGGTTGCCTAGACCTATTAGATTTTCGAGGTACTGAAATAGTAGAGAATGAGGCAGCACAGGAGAAGAAGAATCAAGATGAATATCTGGCTTGGAAGTGAAAGCAGGAGATAGAGTAATATCTGAAGAATGTCTATCATCAGAAGAGGGAAGGTCTGGGATAGTTGTGGAAAAAGAAATGTCATCTAGAGGACAAGACTGCTGTTGGAAGAGAAAATGATCAACCTGAGATAAAAGGTTAGAATTGGATAAGGAATTAAGAAGGTGAGAATGATGAAAGGGAAATATATTCTCATGAAATATAACATCTCTTGAGATAAGAACAGAATGAGATTGAAGATCATACCATTTATAAGCCTTCATTCCATGGGGATATCTAAGAAAAACACAAGGTTTAGCTCTTGGGTGGAATTTTGTCCTGTTTCTTTCAGAGTGGATGCATAACAAAGACATCCAAAGACTCTTAGGTGATTGTGAGATGGTTTTTCCTGGAATAACATCTCAAAAGGGGATTTATTTCCAAGAATAATAGTAGGAGTTCGGTTTGAATTGGTGTAAAATTCCCTTGGAATGGTAGAAATCATCCATATGAAATTCTAATCCATTGTCTGATCTTAGGGTTTTTAGATTGCATTGGAAATGTGTTTGAATCAAGTTATAATAGGATTGAATGATAGGTCTTGTTTGAGATTTATCTCTCATGAGGTAAGTCCAAGTCACCCGAATATAATCGTCAACAATGGTTAAGAAGTATTTTAAACCATCTAATGCAGGAATAGAGTGTGGGCCCCAGATATCACAATGAATGAGATTGAATATTTTTGAACTTTTAGTTTCACTGATGGAAAAGGATAACCTGTGTTGCTTTGCTACAGGACAAATGGTACAATGTAGTTGCTGATCAAAGGTAATAGTAGGCGCAGCTTTATGTAACAATGTTAGTTTGGAAGTGGGAATATGTCCCAAACGACAATGCCATATATCTATATTAGTGTGAACATCAGTCTTGCTGATAGAATTACAGATAGCAGAATTTGGAGTATTACAATCTGAATGTAAATTAGGAATACAAGTTTTATTTGAAGGAATAATATTACTGGAAATGATAGTCTTAGTTGGAGTTTTTCTGGAAATGACAGGAGATTGCTCATTGAGTTGATTATCAGAAAACTGGAAATGGTATAAACCACCTTCAAGCTGCCTTCCCATCCGTGTTAAAAGATCTTGAATAAAATAGAAATGATGTAAAAACAGCAGTAAACAACTGTGTTTGAGAGCAAGATTACTGGCAGAAATCAAATTGAACTTGAAGCATGACACAACTAATACGTATGTCAAGGTTAACATATCAGATAATTTCACAGTACCAATGTGTGTAACTTGTGCAGTATCACCATTTGGTAGTCTCACAGAAGCCATAACTTCATTGATCACAGTAGTCAACTGATTAATAGAGCAGACCATGTGTTCAGAAGCCCTTGTATCAATGATCCACTTACCTGAAACTGTGGAACATACACGATTACCTGAGAATACAAAGGAATCAGGTACTTGAGTAGGTGAAGATATAACTTCCTGAGATTGTTGATTTGTAGTAGTAAATTGCCCTTGCAGTGGTGGAGCAAGCATAGCAATAATCTGCTGGTATTGCCTTGGTGTGATAATGAGATTGGACAGAGAATTGATCACCTCAGCACTGTTAGCTTGGGAAACTCGATCCACAACATTTGCAACTGAGACTTTCCCTTAGCAAGTCTATGACCAGGAGGATAACCAACCAGCTTGTAACATTTCCCTATGAGATGACCTAGCATTCCACAATGACTACACATAGGCTTATCTTTCCTATTTGTCTAATTAGGTATATTGTGTCTCTGATTTCCATATGAATTCGATACAATTTTGCTAGCCAAAGCTGTAACATCAAAATTCTGTTGCCTTTTAGCAACTACTCCTTTTTATCTATCAACTTGTAGAATTTGGGCAAAAACTTTGTTCAGTGAGGGTAATGGATCCATCAATAATATTTGGCTTCTCACATTGGAGAATTGATCATCCAACCCCATTAGAAATTGCATAACTTGATCCTCAGATCTATAATCTGCAGTACTTACATCCGGTCTATAATTGTCCCGTTCCTCCCATAGGCCTTTAAATCGATTGAAATAAGAATTGACAGAATTATTGTCTTGAGAATCATAAATCCGAGTTCCATTACCTTGATTGTATCGATCCTTAAGCTCAATCTAGATCTGCCATGTAGAATCTTCGTGCATCATGCTTGGGTAAAGTTCCTTTGGAATGGAATTAATGATCTAAGAGGAAACTACGTGATTCCATCGCCTCCAAGCAGCATAGAGTGGATCATTCGTAGCAGGTTTGAGGATCGAACTATCAATAAACCCTTCCTTATTTTTGACACTGAGAGCCATGGTAACCGCACGACTCCATGTAGCATAATTGTCTTCAGACAACATAACAGATATAAGCTGCATCCCCGTGTTATCGCCATAGTAAAGATAATAAGGACTGTTAGGATTGGTTATCAACCGGTTAATAAGAGAAGCTGTATCTACAGCAACTACATATCCAGTAGAGGAATCAACTGGTAAATCAATGTGATCTGCCTGCACTTGCTCATTGAATTCTCTCGCCATTGCTAGTAAATTTATTGCTCTAATATCATGAGAAATTAACAGCAAAGAGTAGAGAGAGATAAAGAAGAAATAGGCGGGAAAAATTGCTCTCTGTTTTATTCAGCTAAATGTTATAGGATGTGAAGTGAAGTATATATATACAGCAAGAGAATGAAACACGGTAAGGTACAAAAGACTTAAATAACCCTATACAAATTTGTTCAATATAGTTTACCTAAATATTGGCTCCCTCTTTTTCTACCCTATTTTCTTTCTTTCATCAAGTCACGCCTCTGCCTCTCTTCCCCACTGGTTCATTCCTAATTTTTTTTTCAGCAAAGCGTTTCTCTGCATCTCTTCCGTACCCTCATCACCATAGATTCATTCCCAAATTTTTCATGTGTTCCTAGTGATTCTATTCCTCTATATGTTCTGCAGATTTTTGTTTAGTTGTGAAATGTAGAATTTTTTTTAGCATCAACAGTTTGATCAGTTGAGATAGTTTCTCCTTCACTTCCTTTTGGTAACACTCTATCGAGCAAAATTTAAACTAGATGAGGCTTGAAATACCCTTACCTGTAGTGTTCACTTTCTTAAATGTTGAAGTTTTGACTGCTCAAACATGCGGCGTTCTCTCTAGAGTCTTCAGTCCGATTCGTATGTGGTTTGTGCAATTTTTACTTGTTTATCTATCAAATTTTGCCTACTATTACTAATTGTAGTTATCTCTGTTGGAAAAATTGGTACATGAATTATATTTCATTAATAAAAACACGTGCATGCAAATACTAGAGTAACGACTTAACGAATCATGGTACATGCATAATAATGAGCAAATCACTACTTATTCAAATGTAGAAAATGCAAAAATTAAAAGAGACAAAATGAAGTGAAGTATGCAAATGCAAATCCTCTTAAGAAGGATTTTGCCACATGCACTGGTGCTAACAGGATCAAATGAAAGTTCATCTCCCAAAATACAATGTTTCTTCCAAAATTAATATAGCACACTATTAATTTTGTCGGGGAGAACAAATGCTTGACTGCGGTCTTCTAGAATGGAAGATATCGAACATGAAACTCAAAATAATATGGAAATTATTTTGACGGAATTTAGGGAAAGAAAGAATTATAAATCAATTATTAGGAATTGATTTTGAGTAGTAAAAAGTGGTATTAAAGGTCTTTATTTATAGATTTTTAAGTGACTTTTTGAATGGTTGCATCTTTTAACATATACCACACATTTTCACATTAAAGGGTATGGTATACACCCTATTAAATGGTCATACATTTTCATCATGCACCTTTTAAATAGTCACACTCATTCTCAGCAACATGACTCTTTGTATGCATCATTTGCATTAAAGAGTTACACCTATTGGAAACTTATTCCAATTCACTATAAGTAATATCAGTTATTCCATCAATCCCCCACACGAATGGAAGAAGTCGACTCAGAACAAGGAAGACGAAGAAGAGTGCAACTTAAATATAATGCATCAGGATCATGGGTTTTCGCTTTGAACCTTCCCTAGTAAGAATCTATCGGACTTACTTGACCAATCAGTAAACGCAATATTTTGAATTGTCTGCCATTATTGTAAGCCTAGATAAACGAACGAACATATTATCTGTCATATCAAACTTTGATTTTGTATTATGTTCATTATTTTAGCCCTGAACCTTCTTGGTTCTGTAAGTGCACTAGAAAATTTGTATAAATAAAATTCTCATAGAACCGGCCAAGTTCGCACTCACACAGGTTATATTCTGTAAAGAGTACTCTACAATACTCCAATTGTATTGTTTACAAGATATAATCATCACTAAAAGTATAGCTTATCCTAACCGATCTTTGGTAGGCAGCACTTATTTGCAATATAGATATGGAGAGGAGTTAAAGCTATGAAATACTACTTATAGTTTTTTGTAACTAGTTTTCCTATTGAACCTAGTCCACGGGATCACCAGTCGACATGATAGGTTTCCATTAAGCTTACCCATTAGTTTAGATTGTACATCCATTTCTCTCAATGCACAATTAATTCACTCTCTAGATAACCTCATTGTAAATGGATCTACAAGGTTATCCTTCATTAAAACAATCATAATTATTTGCGAGCGACTACCAAATTGTATTATGTCTATGGCAGCTGCCAAAACTTACCATTATATACTACATTTTGTGCCATGTGATTTGTAGCTTGGAATCTCGATTAAATCATATAACAACCACATGTTGTCACCAAATAGGAAATCCTTCCAAAACCTTTGAAGTCAACATGCTTATTTCTAACTTTATTGAAAGCACTAATTCCTTTCAATTCTCAATATGCGTAGAGGATTTTCAAAAAACTACACTCTCAATAGTAAAATATATTTACTAACATATTTTGAATCTCTGTATTGGATATCCAATTTTCAACATTGTACACACTTAAACTTAACAAGGTAATTATTACAGTATAATTTATCATTCCAAATATTTTCGAATAACTCAATATTCTAATTTGAAGAAAACAATGCCACCCCTTACAAACCTGGAGTGCATCGAACATAAATTGAGAATGTTATGCAAACAACAATTCTATTCCCACAATTCTAGATAAGACTTAAGCTAACAACATAATATTCATCTAACTATATAAAGTTTGGTCATATATTTATTTACTGAATAAACAATATTCCACCTTTAGTTAACAAACAAATGACTATTAATGTCCATGTCTTATGAAAGTCCATGCACTTTCATACTTAGGACGACCAATACTAACCAATTTTGGTTTATGGTCTGTTATACTTCATATAACATTCTTGTATATAAAAGGGCTTTTAACCTTTCCACCTTTTGAAATTTATCTCTATACATGAAGAGTGACACTCATTGAAAAATAATCATACCAAAAGTCATGATCTTTCATATGGAAAGACACGTATTTCCATCCAAATATTTTCTAGAATATTTCATAATATTCTATATGATTTTCCAACAATTTCAAGTATTTAAGCAACTTAAAATTTGGCTTAATTTGTCATTCATCAAATAATGAATTTCACTTTAATAATAATTTAAAATTGGTCAAAACCAATTTTCTATACAAAATTCTAACATTATTCAGCCTTAAGCTAATTATAAATCAACCTCTTTTCATTTACTTTTCTTAATCCACAAAAACCATCCTTACAGGAGGAATAACATGTGCCCCAAATTAAATTCCATCAGGAACAAACAAGACATGGACACAACCATGACCTTGGACAATGGTATCCTCTACTTGGCAACATAGATCAATATTAGAAATATTGATTTCTCGATAATCAGCAATATGATAATATAATAACCACAATAATTTCAATGCAATCAGAAAATATAATCATATACCTACACCGTACGTAAATTTGAATTACTGAAATTAATTCACTCATAATCTAAAAGTGCATTACCAAATTAGAAAATTTTACTTTCTGCAAATTTTGGTTACATATGCAAAATGAACTATGAAATTTCACGTAAATAAATTTCAACCGAATATAATCGTGATATCCATCTTAAGATTGTTGGATAAATTGGTGCATAAATTATATTCCGTTAATAAAAACACGTGCATGCAAATACTAGAGTAATGATTTACCGAATCATAGTACATGCATAATAATGAGCAAATCAATACATACGCAAACGTAGAAAATGCAGAAATTGAAGGAGAAAAAATGAAGCGAGGTATAAGAAGGCAAATCTCCTTAAGACGAATTTCGTCCTTCTGCACTGGTGCTAACAAAATCAAATGGACGCTCATCTCCCAAGATAAAATGCTTCTTCCAAAAATAATATTATTAATTTTGTCTGGACAAACAAATACTTAACTGTATTCTTCTAGAATGGAAAATATCGAATAATAAATATAGAACGCGAAACTAAAAATAATATGAAAAATATTTTGATAGAATTTAGAGAAAAAAAGAATTAGAAATCAATTATTAGGAATTGATTTGGAGTAGTAAAAAAATGGAACTAAATGTTTCTATTTATAGATTCTCAAGTAAATTTTTTCAATGGTTGCATCTTTTAACATAGACCACATATTTTCACATTAAATGGTGTAATATACACCCTATCAAATGGTCATGCCTTTTCATCATGCGCCTTTTAAATAGTCACACTCGTTCTAAGCAACACAACTCTTTGTATGAATCGTTTAAATTGAAGAGTTGCACCTGCTGGAGACTTATTCCAATTCACTCTAAGTAATACCAATTATTCCAACTGTTGGGTTTTGTGACCCAAATCCGGTCCAAATTGGGTTTAGGGTTTCGCATTTTGAAATATTGGACTTGAAGATGTCAAAATAGGGCCAAAAAGAAAATAAGACAGATTGACGGCGCTGGACGATCGCTCGACTCCTACTCGAGGGAGAGGAACAGAAACCCTGTCGCCCACCTGTCGCTCGGCCCATCGCTCGCTTAGCTCGAGCAGCGTGCCGTAATCTTTTTTTCGTATTTTTCAAAATTTACGCAATTTTTGACCTAGTTTCCTTGTTTTAGGGTTTTTGATGGTTCTCCTATAAATACTAGGCTCTTCATTCAGTTTCATTAGACTATTAGTTGCATAATTATATTATTCTATCCATTGGTTGTTATAAAGTATTCGGTTTCTCTACCAATTCTCTTCTTCTTGTTTTGCTTTCTTT
>CAIGRK010206541.1:0-11415 GCA_903798315.1 Fraxinus greggii
TTAGAATCATGTTTGTTTTTATGGAACAGTGATTGCACTAAGCTGCTCGTTAGCTTCCATTCGGTGGCTGCAGAACACAATCTCAAGACGATCTACAGAAAATACTCAAGCTCAGAGCGAGGAGCTGTTGCACTCCTACCACCAGCTAAATTTCTTTCGGTTGTTGCATAGTGAAAAAAAAAAAAAAGGCATATTTTTTCAGGATTCTTTGATCAATGGATTTTATGTCTTCATTTATTGATCTATTAACTGTGTACTCGTACCACCAGCTAAATTTCTTGCATAGTGAAAAAAGCATTTTTTTTTTCGGGATTCTTCGATCAATGGATTTTATGATGTCATTCATTAATTGATCTATTAACGTGGAAGAAAATTATTGTAATTTAATCCATACAAGAGTTGAGTAACATCCTCAATCTTCACTTTCCACAACTATCAATCAACTATGGGACCTTTACTAGGCAATTTTTCCATTTCCTACAAGTGAAAAGTTAATTTTCCCTTTACCTTCCCATTCCTTTAATAAAGATTTGGCAATTTCTCTACACTTTTCCTTCCCTTCTCTTTGTTTTTTCCCCTTTCCTACAAGTCAAAAGTTCATTACTACATTTTCCCAAATCCCAATAACATTATGTCATATGCAAATCAAACCCAACAACTCTCTGTTTGGCTAAGCTTAAAAAGGTCAATTTACTTGTGTATAAATACTAAATAGTTAAATCTGAAAATAAATAACATAGTATTGATTAAAGCGAATAGAAATTTATCTTGTAGCTTTTTTTGTTGCTCGATTCCTTGAATTTAATCACGATGAATTCTTTTTAGTGCTAGGCCAATATAGATTGATGATGTTCGTGGCTCAATCTAAAATATCTTTTGCCACGTGTTGAGTCTAATACACTGAACATGTTTTCACTAGAGAAGTAATCCAACCAAAATCCTGGAATCTTTACTAGGAGTGACCCTCACACTCAAGAATTGAAAAGCTTAAAAGACCGCAGATAAAATCATCACAGCACAGAGCAACAGTACCCTAAATAAAAGCTGAAAACAAGATCCACCTCGATCACTCCTCCCACCCCACCACTCTAAAAATTCAGTCTTTTCACCATTTTTGATTTGATACGGAGAAATGGAAATATGAAAACCCTTTCAAGTTCCATCCCCTAATTTCACGCTCCCTTGTTTTCCCTTTCAAATTGGGTTTTTAAATTTAATCTCACATAATCTTGGAGCTTTTTCCAAGATCGGAGGAAAAAAGGTTGATCCGTTACAATTTCTTGTTATACATATACTGTTCATCAATGAATTTTCTTTAGTGTATTCAAGAAAAGAGGAGGAAAATGAGGGAAGAGGATTCGAATTGGTTTGCTAAATGGGAAGATGAATTGCCATCACCGGATGAGTTGATTCCCCTATCCCAATCTCTAATTACGACTGATCTAGCGCTAGCCTTTGATATTAGAAATCCACATCAAATTGCGGCTGCGGCGGTGCCACCGCCTCAATCTACTGCTAACTCCTCGGCAGAATTTGACTCGGCTGAGATAGGTGGCGGAGGAGAGGGCGGCAGTGGCGGAGGATCCGGGGTTGGAGACGAGCCGGCGAGGACTTTGAAGCGGCCCCGGCTCGTGTGGACGCCGCAGCTGCACAGAAGGTTTGTGGATGCTGTGGCCCATTTGGGAATCAAGAATGCTGTTCCCAAGACAATAATGCAGCTCATGAGTGTGGATGGACTCACTAGAGAAAATGTTGCTAGTCATTTGCAGAAGTACAGGCTTTATTTGAAGAGGATGCAAGGGATGTCGAGTAACGGTGGCGGTGTTGGTGTCAATAATTCTCCGGCAGCACTGGCTGCCGTGGGCGTAGACCCTGCCACGGACCATTTATTTGCCAGCTCGCCGGTGCCAGCGCATTTCCTGCATCCAAGCAGGCCAAATTCCGACCATTTTCTCCCATTTTTGCCGGTGACAACAATGCAGAATCATCATCAGATGGCGGTGGTGGGGACAGGGGCGCACCACCATCAGCTGCAGCAGCAATTTCGGCATTTTGGGACTTCACCACCAAATGGGCAGTTCGAGCATCCCTTTATGAGGCAGTCACAGCAGCAGGTGCAAAGGATGGGTACGCCAGTGCACGGTAGAAATGGTTCTGCCGGGGTGCCACTGCCATATGTAGAGGATTTGGAGTCAGCCACTGCCACAGATGGAAGGAAAGTCCTCACCCTGTTTCCCACTGGTGATGATTAAATATGGAGAAATTTTGGAAATTTTTTCATGAAAAACTGCATTTTTCCTGTCAATTTTTACTCCTGAGCATTTGTCCATAGGGTATCTATCTAGTATTCGAATTTTAGTTGTCGTAACATGTTAACATTTGTGTTCATAGATGTTGATGCTCTAGGTTGAGTTCTATTTAATATTTACATTCTTGTTTTCTCCATGAGGACCTTGGTTTGTGTCTATTAGAATGAGTCTTTGCATTGTGTCGATTCTGTTGTGAAGGAGTCAAATTCCATCAAGTCATTACCATTCTGTTTCATCAATGTCGCCTTTTGTTGGCTGATATTGGTTCAACTCCACCCTTGGGTTACCAGTGACAGATGTAGACCATGATGTCAATTTGAGCAGCAATAACGTTATAACAGTTCTTGAAAAGCAACAAATTTAACACTTGATCGTGCAGCGGAGGAGAACAATGCTGGCAAGAAGCAAAGGAGAACAATGCTGGCAAGAATCATGGTCCTACTATGTCTTCAAGAAGTCAGAAATTATGATTTTACTGTCCAGGGTCTGATTAATGTGGTATTGTGTTTTCTTGTTTATTTCCTATGATCCTCTGCATAGAAACTTTGTACTATCGTTTCCTAGTTATAACCTTGTGTAGAGTCGAGCCCTACTTGTAAATGCTGTTGTTTTATGCAGACATTAAAACCTTGATATTCGGAAATCTTGCAGAGGAAACTTGACAATTCTAATGCCATGTGATGTTGCTTCAATATTTGTATCATGTGGAACAAACTATAAAGTGAACAACCTTGATCAGCACTTTGTGTATTTTATTGTCATTTTCGACTCCATATGCATCGAATATATATTGAACTCAATCAAATATAATGCTCTCTGAAGTTTTAGTCCCCTTTATTTTCCTCATATTGGCTCATCTCGTTCCATAAGGTCACGTTTAGTTGCCATAATTGAGTTTGGAATCTAATTCTAGATGCATTGCGTAGGATCTAACAATAACTTGTTAATCGTAATACAAGAAACTTTTGTGGTACTATCACATGCATATAGAAATAGAATCCCAGTTGGAGTGTAAAATTCACCTCGAGGGAAAGGCGAGGTGTGATATATGCAGGACATGATTTGAACATTAGGCTTTTTCACTTGGCTGAATAACAAAGATGGGTAGGTCGTTGAATGATCCAAACAATGACAGCATCGATTGAAGTAAATGAACTGTCAAAATTCTATCTTAAAAGTAATATGCCACCTGTCCCACCTCGAGAGGCCTTGAGAGATGGAAAACGTGAAGTAGCTTAAAACTGGAATAATGACATGAAAAAGACAATGCTAATGGAGTATCTTTTCTTGGCTTGAAAATATAAATGCAAAAATCCCATGACGACAAAACTAGATTTTTTTTATTGGTAAATGTAAATTCGATCAAAAATTAATGTACAAATACACCATGTATACCCGGACAAAACAAAGATTAAAAGATGTATAAACAACAAAGATATATCAATCCAACACTACAGACTCAAAATGATTTTGTATACATATGTTTTAATCCGTCTCATAATGCTATCAATACACGGTTTGAGATCCTGAAAAATCATTTTATTATGCACCATCAAAATTTGGTAGACCGTGCAAGTAAGTGCATTTTTCTTGGCTTTGGATTGCCAAGAGATGCCTTAGGCTTCTTTCTTCATCCACTTCAATGCACTGAGTATTATCGTCATTGACCTCTCATTCCCAACCAACCTTTAATTTGTCCCTGGATGCATGAAGTCCAAACACACCGAAAAAATAAGGGTTGACCTGTTTCAAGATGTGAACCACAAAAGTCAATGTTTAGATGCCCCAACTTACCTTCCGTAAGAAGCTTAGACTACGCAGCCAACCATAGTATGAAGGAATGTTTTTGGAGGGATGTAAGGTCTCCAAATCTCCCCCATCCAGGTCCTTATCTCCGCCTTCGGCCTAAAAAACTGATATGCACTATCCGTGCAAAAACTGCCAGAAGCTATCCATTTGGATAGCCTATGAACAACAGCTTGGTCAGTGAGTTCCGGCCCTCTAAGCTGATTTCGAATGTACAACGGCTTCTGATCGAAGGAAAGTGATCTTTCCTTGACATAGACTCCCAAATACTAGCCTCACGGAGGTAAATTTGATTAATCCATTGAATCCATAGCCTGTCTTTTTTGCTATGGGACTTTGAAAGAAGTGCTGAATTTCAGCATTTTATGTCTCTAAATCCAAGTCCACCCTTATGTTTTGGCAAGCAAACATTACTCCAAGCAACCAACGGTTTATTAGTACCCCAAAGGAAGTTTCAACATAAACTAGTGATCTTTGAAGCAACCGCGACTGGGATAGGGAATAAAGAAAGCTAAAAACATTCCCATAAGACAAAGATGCCTTAGACCAACCACAAATATAAGCTGTAATTTTCTTGAGAACAGAGTCATAAGAGCCGATTTTCAACTTCTCCGCGGCAAGTGGGAACCCCAAGTACCGGAATGGCATGAACCCCTTGGACATATTAGTTAATTCATAGATCTCCTCAAACTCTTGCCCATGAAGCCCAACGTCATACAAGCTAGACTTTTTAACATTCATCCTTAATCCCGACATGTTTCCAAACTTAGACAAACAATTCATCAAGATACCAATCGAAATTGGATCTCCTCTAGCAAAGATTATCAAATCATCCGGAAATGCCATGTATGTAATCTTTAAAGGGCCACATTTGGGGTGATAGTTGAACTCGCTATTCTCCAATCATATGATGGTGATTATCCTTGAAATATATCTAGAATGTATTACTTCAAACAATTGAAAATGTCTAGGGTATTAACGTAATTTCCAAGACTTTGAGGATTCGATATCGCTTAGAACTCCGACTACTACATGAGAAATTACCTTTAGGGTTCGATAGGGTTGAGAACTCTGACTACTACATGAGAACAAGTTTACACACTGGTGGTCATTAGAACACTTCCTTTTCTCCATATTTTGAAACTTATCTTTTATGAAGTGTAATATATTTATCAAAATTATTTTTAGCATACTCTCGAAGTGGTGTTAGGGAACTCGATTATCCCACAAAATTGAGCAGTTTTGAATTGAAGAATAATGTTTTGCACACATAAAATCTTAACCATTTTCGTCAACCCATGGCCATATGATCGATTTTATAGTACATGAGAAGCTCAATTGAAAAAGTGGAGAGTGATGTGATTAGATTATACAAAAGACGGAATATTCAAAATCTTTAAAATAGTCACGTCATCGAAATCAATAAGTTCATCTGAAAAATCGAACAAACCTTAACCGATTTTTCTGTTTGCGTAAATTTACGAACTATGTGAAAGTGTTTTAAAGGTCAAGACAGGGTTCCTTATTAGAATCAGGAATTAGAGCAGGGTCATACGATTCTTGATTTTTCAATTAACAATTATCCAAACAGATTGGATCAATTATGTACTAACTGGCAATATATTAATAAACAATAAAAATTAAGGAATTTGATTTTTAATTTTTTTAAAATTGATTTTGTATAGGATAGGTAAAAAGAGAGAGAATTCTTCACACACACACACACAAACACACAAGAATGGTGTTGAGGTAGCCAAAATTCCACGTCGGGTAATGATTTGAGGTATCTCATTTCAAATACATCATTCTGTAATCTTTGTAGAGAGGAATTATTAGTTTAGATAATATCGAAAAGGTAAAATTAAATGGATTTTGTTTCAAATGAAGGGCTTCAATCATTGTCACAACCAGATTAACACAGTCTGTCACATCTTTTGTTGTGTTCAATTAATAAACATATCGCATATTATCCATTAATTTTTAGTTTTATAAGATGAAGAAAAACATAAATAGAATTTAGTATGATATCAAGCTGGCACTGAATTATTCATATTTGGCCCCATGTGATGTGCTTTAGATTTGTTTTCAATTTTCAAGAATAAACAAAATCTCAAGTATCCCTCTAAATCCATCTTGAATAACACCACCTTGTAATCACAGTCTAGAGCCATTGGTTGTTGATAATTGCTTAAATTAATCCCTCTCCCAACTGGTTCGACCGTAGGTGCTTTTATACAATAAAGTAGATACGGTAATTTAACTTATTTCTTCTCCTTTAGTACTCTCAATATCGTCTAGTCGACCTTACCAAACAAGTCACTAATGATCACATGAAATATGGTCGGGAAGTACATTTATAACATTCACAGGACAAGCCAACAGAATTATAGAACATGCATGCAGCAGTAAATCTCTTACAAACAACAACAGTTGGTCCATAAATTGTTCATCAACTTAGATCAAATCCACAAGTGAAAGCAAAATGAAACTAAATCACTAAGAACCTTGTTTATCCTGGACTAGCTCACATTATTTTCAGAGTATTAACCACATGTTAGCATCTTTTGATATCGAAATAGTCCAATATGGTCAGATGTTAACACGTGGTTGCATCATTGATATCAGAATAATGAATGAACCAATAGAGAAATAAATTTGCACAAAAAATCACAGTTATGCGATAACTACATGCACCGGTGGACCAATATCTATACTAATGCACATTTCCAAAACAGAATCCTACACAAGTAGTAATGGAGAAAGAAGCTAACACCTACCTGAGAAAAGGCATGCCTCCGTTGATCATAAGACCATGCATATTTGGGCACTGCATATATAAAGCATCCCGAGATGTTTGATTCGATCCCATGGCACAATATGGGCTCATGATTGGGGTCTGATAGTTGACGGGAGCTTGAGCTACCGGCATCTGACTCAGCTGAGGAAAAACAGGATCATAATGCACAAATTGAGGCTGGAATTTCTGCATATTAAAAGGTGCTAAGCTGAAATGTTGAGTGCTTGGAAGGTTTTTAATATATCTGCACAGTTTCAAAAAGAGTAATTTTGATTAGTTTCTAGACTGTTTGCATATAAATAGATAAAATTATAGTCAAGGGTTGATGGACAGGAGAATTGTCAGTCAAAGTGACTACATGCATTAGCTTTACTATGTTACATCCATACCCACCTAAACATAGCATCTTTTCCCCCTTTACAACCATTCCTAGGTTATCTTCCATATTCAATTTTCTCTATTCAAAACTACTAATATTCAGTACTGAAAAATTATGATGCTGAAAGGGCTACACAAGTTGAGCACTGTATATTGTAATGATCCAAAACATGAGGTGTGAATCGAGTGAAATTATTATCTTACGATGAAGTCTCATGAAAGTTCTATAAACTGAGAATGAGGAATGCCGCATCAAGTGTTGTACCTATAGAATGATAAGAGTATAATTGCTGAGTAGAAGTGTCAGTGTATGAAGTTATAAGAAAGAACAAAAACGAAAAATTTTGTAAAATTTGAAGGTCAGGAATCAAATTCTTGGATTTACATATAAACTCTAATTACAAGCAAGCGCCTTGGGTTTTGTTTTTATTTTATTTTTTAATTGGAGGGGCAGCTTTGAGGATATAACTGCAGACATAATATCTATCAGAAGAGAGGATCGTCTTGTATAAGATTGACATAAGAAGCCAGTACGGAAGACTTAGACAGTTAAAAGTCTCATGTCCAGTCTTCTACCATGGTCCTACATAGGCCACTCAGTAATGTAGGAAACAGATACTGAAAGAGACCAAAGAAAAAGTGAAAAATTAGTATGGTAAATTATGCTAATAAATATTCGGCTGAATGCCTGAACATATAGAAGATGTTTCCTCAAGTAAACTTAGAACAACTACACCTTTGAGACATTTCTTCAATGCTTCAATCAATAAGTTATATTTCGTAATGGAGAATTTCAGTCTTAGTTCTTTGAGCATACAGGTTAAGACAACGAATAACTTGAGAAATAACCCACACATTCTTACACTAATAATTCAGATAGTGGTCAAAGAATGATCTAAACATACGTTTAATAACAACGATCATAATCAGGGTCAGTAAGATCCTTCCCCCTGTCCCTAAAGATGGCAACCCTAGAAGAACTACCAGTGTCCCTGCCACAACAACTTTTGTCCTCATCCACACCCAAGTTCCTTGAAACTTCACTTTCATCCACATTCAAATTATTCACATTGGAAGCAACATGAGAAAAAGTATCTTCTGACCTAGAACTACTTGGACTACTGAAAATACGAGATCGTGCTTTGTCATACTCCTCTTTCCTCTCTTCCCCAGTTCTCACAGGACAGTGCTTAAGCCCCGTTCCATTGATCTCATTTGAGGAAGCCTTAGAATGCCTCAGCTTTATCACAATCTTTACTCGATCAACTTTGCCATTTTCTGACTGTTTAGCTGGTACATCTGATAAACAGACAACATGGACCTTACTTTCTGGTTTCTTTATAACCAAAATACGGATTCCCAGGCCATCTATGACATTATCCTGAACCATAGTCTGCAAACCATAATGTTGAGCAATACGGTGTGCAGCAAGACGAAGGTATGAAGTAGGAAAGTGTGGAAACTCGAACTGCTGTAGATCAGAATTCTGCAAGAACTTTTGTATATTGAGTTCCATTTGCAGAACTGGTAAAAATAAAATACCCAAAAAAACAAAGAACTCATTTTTTAGTTATCCAAAAAACGAGGAGACAAAGATGAAACAATCAACAAAACAATATTATAAATTTACTAGAATATTAAAACAATTACAACACATTCAAATCTAAATGTTCTCACGTGTATAATCCACCCCCACCCCAAACCAACACCAAAAAAAAAAAAAAAAATCCCACTCCCGTTACCCTCTTCAGCAACACAGCCTGCTCCTACCACTCCTCAATTGTCGGCTACCACTAGTTCCTCACGTCCCAATAACTACTAACCAATATCCCGGTTGTTTACCACATAACCCGACTCTTCTTCCACAAACATCCGTTGCCACCATCAATCGTCGCGTCAGCACAAATCGACGCTGCACAACAGTCACAATCCACAACCTTGTTCCAACACACCTTCTTTNCCCCCCCCCAAAAAAAAAAAAATAAAAAAAAAAAATGCACTTTAATGTAGGCTCTTGAACATTTTTTTCATCCTTCACAGGAAAGGCTATACATACAAACTACTCATAACTCTAAAGTTATCGAAAGGATAAACCACACCAGAGTACATTTAATGAACATAATAAACCTGCTTCTCACATGAGGATTCACTTCAAAGTTTCCAATTTTTTGAAGTAAAATTGTTAGCAAAAAAAAGTCTGCTAGTTTACTAAAGCAATCTCACACTCAACAGTCAACATTCCATCTTAAATAGAAACCACAAAATGAAACAATAATAAGGCAAGAACAGCAAGATTTATGACATGAAGATAAACAAGCAATAACAAAAAATTATAACACAAAGAAAAGAAACTTCCAAAGGAAAGACGAGGTCATCCGTCCAAAAAATATATACCCGATCATAGATTTAGCTCATTTAAGTCATGAAATTTTTAAGTCACACAGCCATATTTATGTAAATGTATTTTGACAGAAGTTATCACAAGTTATTAAGCAAGAAACCACTCAATTCTGGCCATGATAAATCTGAGATCTTGACAATGACACGATTTCTAAGTTTATGAGCATTATTTTTATTTTACCCTTATTCAAATTTTTGGTCCATTGAGAGCTCAAACAAACATCATAACAAGATGAAGATTAGTGTTCGACACTGAGAGCTTCAGTTTGTTTGAAATTTACAATATCTTAAAATCGAACAGAGCATTATTATTCTTATTTATATTCCCTTTTGTTCATTGTCTTTGGGAAACTAAAAGATGCAGAAATTTTTTTCAGGTTATGAATCTCAGTCATAAAGGTAATAATCGGTCTTCGCTTCATTATACTGCCAAGGAAGTATTCTTCTCTCCTTTCTATACCCAGCTTTAATATTTCTCTCTTCAAAACTATTAGTATATTATTTATATTAAATTTTCCCATTTTGTTCTGATTAATTATTAAACTCCGAAAGTTTGACCCATTTGTATACATGCATGCTTCCATTAGCGAACTGCAAGTTAGTTGCTCTGTCCATCTCAGCATAACATGAATTCAAGAAGTATGAAAAAAGGATACATAAAATCAGTGACCTACAAACATCCTCATAAGAAACAATGAGAAATATAAAGAAACCAGTTGACAAAGGTTACATGCTCCTTTCTTTGTCATAAACCCCAGGTTTTAATTCATCTGCCCGTCATGGTTAATTAGATTTCTGAATTTTTCAGCTTTCATATTGCCTTCCCAGTGTTTCCTCTACCTCTACTATGACTGCCCTCCACACAGCTCTCATCAATCTACTGAAGAAGTTGCAATAATCTAAGTTTTTTTCTCCCACAAGATGATCCTCACTTTCAGTATTCATAAGATACTACTGATTTTCCTGATCTACTGTATTTCAATTGTCAGAAGAGCCATGTATTATAACATTGATATATAATTAACTTGTTTCTCTCTATGTATACCTGTTTTATTAAATTACAAAGCATCCATTAAAAGGTGACAGTGGCATGACTAGTAATGCAATCAGTGTGTGCTTGCAAACATGAACAAAAGATTAGGCACCATCAATTTCCTACATTCATACACGCAATCTAATAAACAAGAAGAAAACCCGACCCATTGGACATTATACCCAAAATCACAAATACCTGTTACAAAACAACAATGAAAACGAAATTACGCTAAAAAATCTATGAAAATTACAGATTACACGAAATAAAAAACTGGAAAGCAAAAAGCCGGAAAAGAACAAACTGGTTAGACGATGACGCAGATTTTGAAGAGCCTCAGCTAGGAAAGGATCCACTATTGAAACTGTTGGGAGGAGATCACAACATTAGCTCACAAGAGATCAACAAAATTGTATATGCTAAAAGAAACAAGTAAAACTTAAAAGGAACAACAAAATAGAAACTGAAATAAAACGTATGTTTTATTATAACAGCCCTCAGGCCAAATCACAAACTGCAGCGCCTCAAGCTCAAAAATAAACCACCGTTTATACTCGAATCAAGTCTCAAAGTAGAAATACAAAATTAGACACTCAGACTAGACCAATATTTCACAAATACAAGATCTCTCTTCAACTATAGCATACGGTGCACACAAGAACCAATACTCAAACAATAAAATCACACAAGCT
>CAIGRK010206549.1:0-20764 GCA_903798315.1 Fraxinus greggii
TTCAACATTAAACAACTAACTAAAATGCAACTAATGTGCAACGCGCGTTAACCACACTAGTTATCCATAAAAGGAATGTGAAATATGGAATGAAATCTTGATTTTGGATGGATAATTTTCAAGAGCCTTGCACAATTCCATTGATGCTGGTGATCTAGCCTCGTTCTTTGCCTCCAAAATAGATAAAATATAGAGATTTTTAATTCCAGGGAGGTCTCTCTATGTTCTGGACATATTATGGTATTTAAAAGATGCCTAATAGATTGCTATCAAAGTAGAGTTCAATTGAAAAATAAAACAAAATCTTGCCTCAAAAAAGTACTAAGCGGTCGCGTGGTACAAAATGAAGCGACCGCATAGAAGAAATCATAATTGGTCCTAGGAGCTTTGGAGGCATAGATGCGGCCGCATAGGTATATTTTTTTCCCGCGGGATAGCATTCAGTACTTTAGTCATCTTTTTCTCTCCAGATATCCGATTGAAGTAATTTAAAGTGCGTTACAAAGCTAACCCAATGGATAAAATTCTTCCATAGATATCATTTTTCCAATTCGAATGTTTGTTATGTCAGAAATGGGTCTCAAACTGAGATTAAAAAATCGAAGCACAACTTTTTCCCCTAAAAGTTGATATATGATAATACTTTGAATATATTTCATCCACCTAACTTCTTTCTTCATCCAATTGACCCTTAACACTCTTGAATTTTCATCATGAGATTCGACACGACTTTTAAGTATTTGCACTTTACTCCCCGAACTTTGGATTTGCTTCATTTCAGCTCTTTTCTCTTGTAATATTGTTCATTTATCTTCCAATTGTATCCAATTAAATCCTTGGCATATTCAATCTTCATTTTGTCGTCATATATATATATATATATATATATATTGCAATTTAGTCCCCAAATTTTGGATTTCGAACTTTTTTCACTATTTTTGCATTCTTTTCTCTAATTCTTTATCAAACATCGAGTTTTACCTACAAAATAGAATATAACACAAGTTATGTATTATTTTATCCAAAAAATGATAAAATATCATATTTTAGGATCTCGAATAAATGTAGAAAGTACACTTATCAATTAGATATCAACAATGCATTTCTTTAATGCTGGCTTTCAGAAGATGTTTTATGTGGTCTCCTGAATTTATAGATTTTGATCATCGCACATATGTATGTAAACTTCGTAAAGCGATCTATGGCCTCAAAGGGGCAACCTGAGCTTGGTAGCATGAACTGTGCCAATTTCTAGTAATGTCAAAAAGACAAACTACACAAGATATCTCTAACTTTTGGATATGGTCATAGTTTCACCCTTTATTGTTTATTGATATTTAAGTTTTCAACCTTCTACTTTAGGTGCAATTTCGTCCTTGTTCACATTTTCTGTCTCAATGAATGTCAAGAGCACAAATTTTCCTTCAAACTCAATTAAGAAAAAATAAATATGAAAATTCCATCTTATCCCTACCCCATCCAAATAACGCCCTACCTCTGTAGCCCCCATCTTGTTGTTGCCGATCCCACCACCGAACGCAGTTAATGTAATGTAATGCAATGTTAAAATTAATTATTAAGTTTGACTTTAATTGTATTTTGTCAAACAACTCGTAACAAATAGTTGTGGACGGGAGAAAAGTTGATCAATTGACGGGATAAGTTGACGAAATTGTCTTTACATCAAATTTTGTTTAAAATAATGAAATTGGACATAAATATAAGGTCGAGAAGTAAATTAGAGAAGGATCAATCTTTAAGGTCGAACTTGAAGGGAACAGTTCTAATTATTTTAAATAAAAATGCAAAAACAAATGAAAGAGAACCGTTGTGGGTCCCACAAGCCCGAGCAACAAGAAGCACACATTTAACATGAACTTGCCAAACTCCAAAAGGTTCCCAATTGTTGCATGCTTGCCACGTCCTTTCAGATATAATTTAATTTTTTATAAATTCCGCTTTGCCCCTCAAACTATAGTCAATCTACATGATGAACCTCAAGCTTTAGTGATTATATTTTAATGACCATTTGCCCATTCTCATGATTAAATAAATATATAAAAGAGTATTGCAATTTTACACAAGAGATTAAAAGGAAAAATACAATATTTTTTTTCTTATTTCTTTAAATTTCATTTTTTTTAAATCATAGATAGCCAATTTAATTTCATTATTACATGACCAATTAACTAGGAGATAACATAATTTTAGGATCGTGTAATAATAAACCAACGATGGGTTAAGCAAATGAGTAATAGTAAATTTAAGAGCACATAATTCGCGCATAAAATAATTACAAAATAGAAGGTGTGAATAACAATAATTACAAAATTATTGTTATAGTATTAAGTCAGTCTCCAACCTTAAGAAAAGAGCAACTCAATCCCCTACCTTAGATTATTTTTGAATTTATGGATTCATGTTATTTTTGAACTCATGTCCAGTATTCAAAATTTGCCTCGATTTGATATCACTCATGCGTCATGCATCAAAATAGTCCTTAACTCCAGAATATACAATTAGTAAACATCAAATCGATAAAAAATCTAATCAAGTTGTGATTATAGTTTTGCTAGATTCCGCAGCGTTTTTTAGGGTTCAACACTAACTTAAGTACATGCTTGACAAAACTTAAATTGTAACTTAAGCTAATCAAACATATTTTTCATCAATATATTTCCTATGATTTACAACTGTCACTTATTATCCATAATAAATTACAATTTATAGTTAATTAAATTTTAATTTAAACACTCACAAACATACTTTACATTAAGAAATAAAGTCTAATTTTATAAAGTTGAACATGCAAATGCCACATGATTACCTCGAAATTGAACACTTTGTGTCTTTATGGGTTGGATTTACACGATGAAACCTTTGGGAGCAACTTTCTATTTTTTAAAGGTTAAAGACCAACCTGATAATAAAACAATAGATTGGGCACCAGTGGTGAAATTTCCAATAAAATAAACTGAATACTGTTCGTTTGTTCCTTGTAAGAATAAAAACAAATGAAAACCAATTTTCATCTCTCTCTAGAACAAACCTCCCGTTACGTCCCTCTTGTTTTACAGCTCTCTTCTTCATTTCTCTCTTTAACATCTTTCACACACACACAACAACAACCACAACAACCAAGGATTGAAAGGTGTATAAGCAATTTTAATTATAGGGATATATACAAAAATTGCAAAAAGTGAACCTGTTTAATTCTCGAATAAGGTTAATGGACTCCGTCTGCTCATTCGGCGGTGGGTCGTCGGACTCGGCCTTGGACTTTGCATTCGCATTCAATGATATGAACTTTTCGGATCGAATTCTCCGGATCCAGATACAACCCGACTCACCCAGCTCCAAGCCCGAACCGGTCGAGAGCCTCTCAGGTTGGGCTCGAAACCGCAAGCGCCGACGGAATGATCATCTTAACACAGCTATTGGTACCAATTATCGTTAACGTTGTTATATGTATAATTTGTTTATTTTTGGCCTTAAAATTTTTTGGCAAAGGATATTTTGATGGTGTTTGATTTTGGTTGTGAATCTTTGGATATGGTGTTGGGGTCTTTAGTGTTAATAGGTTTTGTGGGTTTTTGTTTTAAGGTTGTGGATTGGGAATTTTCTGAATTTCTTGTTACAGAAAGGATTTTGGGGAATTGTTGATGGTTATAAATTATCTGTTTTTCTTGGAAAATATATTGTGTGAACAAGATTTAGTTTTAAGGAGCTTTGTCTGCAAGTCTTGGAACTTGATATGATTAATTGTTTGTGATGAATTGATGTTAATTTTTTTTCATCAAATAATTCAAGATTTAGAATTAGGCCTTTGCTGCATGTACACGTAAAAATGGAATAGAGGCGCCTGTGTAACAAAATATATTTTCTTCACTTTATCCCTTGTTGATGGGAAATTTGTGATCTGGCATGGCAATTTTAGCGTAATTGGCTGAATCATCCATAATGTTCTGCTTCAGAATCACTTCTAAAGTTGGTTGTCTATGTACATCTTCATCACTAGTTTTGTATTGACTCCAGCATACTTGTGCACTCTGGTTTCTTACAAGGATTGCAAGCGTGTGTTTAGCTTCATATGTTGGATTTTCCTTTCCTTCAGTTTTGATCACCATTCATCCTGTATCGTTCTATATATGAATTAATATTTTGTCAAGTTTGTGGAAACGGACTTTAAGGATAACAGAGGGATATGAAATTGATTTCTTAAAATTGAACATTGATGCAAAGGCCATATTATCAAGGTTTTTTCCCCCTCAATCACATGTCGGTCAATAACTGGTAATTAAATCTTTGTCATAAAATCTATGGAATCTCTCTCTCTCTCTCTCTGTGGGTGGGGCTGGTTTGGTGGTTCAGTCTTTGTTCCAAATGGATTTGTTTTCTCCCATTTCCTGAAAGGAATTCTGATTTCTTTCGCTAATGTGACCAGTTTACATATAGTTGCTTATAACAACTGACGTGGGGCCAAATACGGGTTAAAATGTAAATTTAATCTATATATTTTAGGTCTTCTATGTCTAGTGGTGAGAATTTCTGATGCTTGCTTAATTAATTATGTCAATTGTGAACTTCTTTGTTTAGAGCCCACTCATATCATTTGAAAGTTCTTATGAACTGGCATGGATGCTTGCGAGTCATTTCTTTAAACACAACATGAAGATGCTGAGTTAGTCCATTGCTTTATTGATCTGAGCTGCAGATGTCACCATGCAATTTGAAGAGCAGATTTTAAATTGTAGTATGCCTGATATGGAAGATTATGGAAATCAGGAAGAGGAAATTGTGGCAATGATTGAAGAGACGCCTGCAGTTGTGGAATTGGCTACAAATCAAGTTGGTATGAACAATCTATTCTTGCTCTAATCCTCTATTGTTTGTTAAAGAATTTTATCGACCATCAATTCGAAATTTTCCATTATTTTTCGAAATCTCTGAATGGCACTCTGAAGTATGGCACAGCTTTTTAGTTAATGTCTATATGTCCTCTGCATTATGTCTTTATGTCCTCTGCATTCGCCATATTTCATAAATTTTAATAACTGGAATTTTGGACACCGTGATAATCCATTTAGTCGGTCTTGTTCTGCATCTTAACAAAACGAATGGGATATTCGTGCAGACGATGAAGCAACTCAGGCCAATGAAACATACTCAAGTATAGATCGTTCACCTGTTCAAGTGAAGACGATACACATCAGTTCTCCAATTCTAGCGGCAAAGAGTCCCTTCTTTTACAAGGTAAGTTATGTTTAATATGGTTTGTCTCTTTCTTTGTCTACTTCTCAGATGTAGATTTTCCAATGTTTCATCTCCTCTTTTATAGTTGTTCTCAAATGGCATGAAAGAGTCAGAGCAGCGACATGTAACCATACAAATTCATGCCTCAGGTAAACCATATTCTTGCTGCTGATTTGCTGTTCAAAAATAATTTACTTGAATGATTAGATTCTTATTAGGATTAAATGCAGATTGTATTTGCCTATTTATTTCATCTTTCAGTAGAGGTTTTGAAACTGAGAACTCTCTTTTTGGATAAAAAAGGCTTTCTTTTGGTTTATTACAAGCTATGGAACACATGTTCTCTGATCTTTGAATTGGGTCTGTACATGAGGCAAGCCTCAATTGCTCCGCTCAAATATCTCATATCTCTTGAAATGAAATGATAATATTTATCAGTTTCTCGTCCTTAATCTGTTTTAGATCTGTTTGAATTGATTAGTTGAACTCACCAAGGCTTGGGTCTCCACTATTGTCAGCAGAAGAAGCTGCCCTCATGGATCTGCTGAACTTTATGTACAGTAATTCTCTACCTAGAACCAAACCTTCAGATTTGCTGGATGTGCTAATGGCTGCCGATAAATTTGAAGTTGCTTCATGTATGAGGTACTGCAGCCGGTTATTGCGGAACTTACCAATGACTTGTGAATCAGCCTTGCTCTATCTGGATCTTCCTTCTACCATTTCAATGGGTGATACGGTTCAGCCACTTACAGATGCAGCCAAGAAGTTCCTTGCCGTACGTTTCAAGGACATAAGCAAGTAAGAAATGTGGAGTGTTCGCCCATATTTCAAAAATTAATGAATTTATATTTGACTTGCCACTGAATTTGCAATCTTGTGAATGTTAACTATTTTCAAATGTCAAACTGTTTTCTTCTTTACCAGGTTCCAAGAAGAGGTGCTGAACTTACCTTTAGCAGGCATTGAGGCAGTTCTGTCCAGCGATAATCTTCAAGTAGCATCAGAGGATGCTGTTTATGATTTCGTGCTGAGGTGGGCCCGTACACATTACCCTAAGTTGGAGGAACGTCGCGAAATCTTAAGCACACGGCTCCTTCGTTTTATCCGTTTCCCATGTATGAGTTGCAGAAAACTGAAGAAAGTCCTGGGATGCAATGATTTTGATCCTGAAATCGCTTCCAAGGTAGTACTTGATGCTCTCTTTTTCAAAGCTGAAGCTCCATATCGACAGCGTTCTATCGTGGCAGAGGAGGCCAACACTTCCTCCCGTCGTTTTGTGGAACGTGCATACAAATATCGACCTGTCAAGGTCGTCGAATTTGAATCGCCTCGTCCACAGTGTGTTGTTTATCTAGATCTGACACAAGGAGAGTGCGGTCAACTCTTCCCAGCTGGTCGAGTCTACTCGCAGGCTTTTCACTTGGGCGGGCAAGGATTTTTCCTATCGGCCCATTGCAACATGGACCAACAGAGTTCTTTCCATTGTTTTGGGCTGTTTCTAGGTATGCAAGAGAAGGGTTCAGTAGCCTTTGCTGTCGACTATGAGTTTGCATCAAGAACAAAACCGTCAGAGGAGTTTGTGAGCAAGTACAAAGGAAACTACACCTTCACAGGAGGAAAGGCGGTTGGCTATCGGAACCTGTTTAGTGTCCCATGGTCTGCATTTATGGACAATGACAGCCCTTACTTCATCGGTGGGATACTCCATCTAAGAGCCGAGCTTACGATTAAGCAATGAGTTGCCATTAGGACATGTGAGAAAGTAGATCAACTGATACTTTACATATGTAAGTTCAATCCTAAATGTTGAATGTAATCTGTCCAAGTGTTTTTGGAATGGTTCTACTGTTCTAGGAGCTATTATGTTTATACAAGTTATCTTTCTTATTCACTTCTTAATTACTCTCTTTGAGAAATGACAGAGCAATTATGTATCCCTTCAAAGGGATATATGATTGGTTTGTTCTTATGTGCATCTCAGTGATGGGTGAAATAGATTTTGCGAAAAACAATTATATCCAATCTTGATCACCTTTCACCTTTTCATAACTAAAGTCTCTACCAAATCTTTAAAGTGAAACCATCAAGTTTCATATTCAAAAAGGTTAATATAACACGGTTCTCGCTTGAATCGACGTGCTATCCAAAGCCTTCAAGTTCGGGGTCGGGTTAAAATATTACCTATCAACAAAATGGAAGTGAAAACCTAAAAAGTTTTGACTTTTGACATTATTTTTGCGAGTAATTGAGGGAGAATGATTCATTATCATTATTCTATTGATAATCTCCATAATTTTAGTGCTAAACCGGCTCCGTAAGGAAAGAAGAAACTATGGCGTGCCTTGACACCGCATTTTATGGGGCAAAGTCTCAGTTTTTGTCTACCAGCAACAGTATGAAGGAAACCTAAATGATTAATTTGGGACCCTATGATTGAACAAAGTTATGATTGCATCATAGACTGTGTGAAGAGTCAAATTCTTATCTTGAAGTTTTAGCACAATTTTTATTCAAAAAATCAAGATTAACTTATAAAATACATATGACAGTAGAGACCCATTCTTGGAGACTTTTTGTTGCTAACTACCTAACCTGAGAAGGACTACTACTAGCAAAAGAAAGAGAATTTTTGGAAAAATAGCAGATTCTTGATCAGCAGTGTAGGATCTACATTAGGGAAAACTGAGACCGATTCTACATTTACACTTTATGAACACTGCACTTGTACTGAGCAGCAGATTCTTCAGATTGTACTACATGGGACACCACAAGAGTTTTCACTTGATCTCGTTCATCTTCCTACAATTCTGCTGTTCCATCCACTGCATTAGAAGCAGTTTCGACGATGATCTAGCCACCATTCTTCAAGACCATGCTTTCAAAGCTCTAACCAATGAGCGTCCACATACTGGAGCCCTACACAATGCAAGTCTCCCAGCATACTTAGCTGGCATTAAGGTTTCGGCTGTCGGGCTCAGGAGCAAAACCTTGTGGAGAAATGGTGCAAATTTTAGTGGGTTTCGCATCCCTCCGAAATCTCTACCAGTGCCTTACGTGAGGAGAATTCTTATTGTGTACCATGATCTTGGCAACTGGTCTTCTTTATACTACAACTTATCAGGTTATTCTCTGATAAGCCCCGTTATTGGATTTATGGTTTATGATGCATCCCATTTGAGCAGCAGAAGCAAAAATTTCTCGAAACTCAAGCTCAACACAATGAGGAAACCTATTTCAATTGAATTTCACACTTTAATAGTCGACAAAGGCACTCAAGAAAGAGCAAAATGTGCTGCATTTGATGCTTATGAGAAGGTGTTTCTAAGTGAAATGAACTTGCCTAATGTGTGTTATAGTAAAACTTTAGGCCATTTTGCAGTAGTCATTCCTAACAAGAATAAGCAGAAGGTGCATGTTTTGTGGGTTATCGTGTTTTTGTTCGGGTTCTTGGGGTTAATCTTTGTGGTATTGGGTGCAACTGTGGTTGTAAAATCTGTAGCAGAAAGGAAAACTCAAGATATGGAGAAGGAAGCTGATGATGGAGAGTTCCTTGAAACATATTGGATTAACAGCAGCAAAATGCCTCGCGCAGCAGTAACAAGAACTAATCCAGTGCTCGAGAGTACGAATCTTCCAAGATGGACTTGGTATGGCTAAGTTTTTTGTTTGAATTTCTTCGCTTATTTGGATTGGAATTATTGATTTATGTGACTTTTTACGTGAGATGTGAATTATTTGTATGGTAGCATAATCTTGATGGTCAGTAGATAATACTGTCAAAGGCACATTACTGTGTAGTTTTTCTTAAACGTCATACATATTCACTTCCAAGGTACAATCTATCATTATGCAGCCATTCAATAAGGCCACATATCCATTGTTACAGCAATTAATTCATTACTATTGATCTACTATTTGCTTATATCAAGAGATTGTGACCAAGTCAGGCCAACAATGGCATTCTTTGGTTTGATTTGATCCATAATTTAATTTCATTAACACTTTGTAATTGTCCCGTGTCAACGGGCATAAAGCTTCAATGGCACCTCAAGTCCACCTACACATGGTATAGAGTAGGCCAGCCGCCTCTACAGCCTCACGGCTTAAAGCCCCTCTCAATCCTAAAAACACCAACAGGGGGAAATAACTTCACATAAAATATATTGAAAAATAATATTGTACAAGAGCGACGAAATATCTTGATTCTGGCAGATTATTTGGTAGCACAAGCAGCTTCCGAATAGAGGTGCAGGCTAAACAGTTTGAAACTTGACACAAACCAGATGACACTAAAGCAAAACGGGGATAAATAGATGAGTGTATTTTTGCTAAGAAAACAGATGAACAATCTATATTCAGCCATATAAATATCAGCATAAAGGAGAGTTTACATATGTCTAACAAATTAAGGGGACGCATGGGATGGGAGAGCTCTCAAACAACACGAAACAGAAATAATATAGCATGCCAATATTATATTTATGCTAAATACATACACACTGTTTTCTCCCATCCTACTATGAAAAACTTAAAAATTGAACAAAGAATGCAAGCAACTGAATCCATATATCACCAGATTCACCACAATGTGAACTTAGCAGAACTACAAATCATTTCCAGCCAAACAAATGATATTACAATAAAGAAAATGTCAACAAACTAGCAACATCTCCAAAAAGTATAAATCAGGGTTTTTTGGAGAGAGGCAGCGAGCTAATGTGCATGACAGAATGTGCACTTTAGCAGCAAAATAGTACGAACAACAACCTGAAAAAAACCATTTATATTTTGTTCAATCAATCCCTTGTGCTTGACGGTTAGTAGAAGGGTTATCCTTCAACAGAATGGCAAGGATACAGGACGCAGAACTAAAAAATGGAAGCCTCAGTTTACTTCAGTGCTCCCTTTCCCTATTTAAGTCCATTATAGTAGTTCTCAACGGGTCCAATCTCTCTCATATTCTATCATGATTAGGGTATTATGAGCGGGAGGGAAGGACATAACTAAAAACTATTAGGGCTGCCATCAAGCTACCCAATGATAGAGTTGGCCCTACACATCAAATATAAATACCAAGATGCTCCTAGGACCAAACTGAATGGACCACAATATACTGTAGATTGCTTTACTTGGTTAGACACAAATCTGTAAACTGAGGGTTTGTTTGAGCCCATTTTTAGTTATTTTTAGAAGAATTTGTTAGACGTGTAAAACTGTTTTATTGAGAAAATGTGTGGTTAACAATGAGTTTGGGGGAAAAAAGAGTTTCTAAAGAATGGAGATCAAATAGGGGCTGAATATTATGCAGCTTGGAAGTAAATATTTACCACTTTATTAATTCACTATTAAAATCATTGTTCAATCTGCATAATAAACAAGTGTTCTTGTACATCCATATTCTCTATTAGTAATTTAAGAGAGACAAGAAATCATATCAAAGTTCTTACTCATATATGCATGGATAATACTTCAACAGTAAAGAAAGTGACATAAACATGATAATCAGTATAAAGGAGCACAGCAAGAAAAAAAATGTCGCACAAGACATAAAAAGGCCATGAAGATAGTTGAACATCTCAATTGCAATAGATGTAATTGATTGAAACAACCATAAAAAATTCGAAAAGGCAAGCTACCCTTATTAACTTCAGAATTAACAATGAGGCTACAAAACATTTATGCTATGATCGAGAAAGAAAACCTCATCAATTGATACAAACTCGAATCCAATCAAATGCCAAAAGAACATCTATCACAGAGCAATTTCAGTACCTAAATTATACCAACCAAACCTCAATGGAACCATCAGTGTTACACTCTGGTCTTTCGAGCAAGCTTTGACCACTCGGTGTGGTATGCTCCTGGACTATCAATCCTTTCATAGGTATGCGCCCCGAAGTAGTCCCTCTGAGCTTGCACGAGGTTTGCAGGAAGCCTCCCACGTCTGTACGTATCGAAATACTGCAAGCTAGCAGACATCCCCGGGACACTGATACCCTTCTGAATTGCCAACCCCACGACTCTCCTCCACGCTTCTTGTCTCTGCACCATCTCCCTAGCAAACTCTGGATCCACCAACAAATTTGCAAGCCCTGGATTCCTCTGGTACGCTTGCTTGATCCTATCCAAGAACACAGCCCTTATAATGCACCCACCCTTCCAAATTCTCGCAAGCTCCCCCAAATTCAAATTCCACCCCTTCTCAAAACTCTTCGCCCTCAACAAATTCATTCCTTGTGCATAACTACAAATCTTGGAAGCATAAAGTGCTTGCCTAACATCATCAATCAGCCTCTTCTTATCCACCAAGCCCACATTGTTAATGTCCTCCTGCAACCCTTCCTTCTCAAAAATTTTGGACGCGTCCTCCCTCTCCTCCTTCAAACCACTCATGTACCTAGAATCTAGCGAAGCCGCAATAGTGGGTGCTGCAATGGACAGCTCAGCGGCCTGCTGAACGGTCCATTTCCCAGTACCTTTCATCCCAGTTTTATCCAAAATCTTATCCACCAAATGGCCATTTCCAGTCTCTTCATCCTCAACTCGGAAAATATCTGAAGTAATCTCAATCAAGAAACTCTCCAACTCCCCACGATTCCACTGAGTAAAAATCTCCGCCAATTCATCATTACTCAACCCCCCAACATTCTTCAAAACATCATACGCCTCGGAAATCAGCTGCATATCACCATACTCAATCCCATTATGCACCATTTTCACAAAATTCCCCGACCCCCCTTCGCCTATATAAGTAACACAAGGCCCATCATCCACCTGCGCCGCCACCTTGTCCAATATATGATGTATATTCAGATATGCAGTATGTGATCCTCCAGGCATCAACGAGGGACCATTCCGGGCCCCATCCTCTCCACCCGAAACTCCCATTCCTAAATACAGAAGCCCTTTTGCAGAGGCTTCCGACACACGTCGCTCAGTATTTTCATACCACTCGTTACCTCCGTCGACAATCGTATCTCCGGGATCCATGTGGGCCGATAAAGCGCCAATTGTCTGATCAACCGGAGATCCGGCTTTGACTAGGATGATTATGGACCTGGGCTTTTTGATGGACAGAACGAATTCTTTCGGGCTATACTGGCCGAACAGCGGGAGCCCACCTTCGCGTTGGGCTCGATCCACTGTCTCGTCTACCTTAGAAGTGGTGCGGTTGTAGACGGAGATGGGGAAGCCCTTCTCGGCAATGTTCAGGGCCAGGTTCTGACCCATTACTGCCAGGCCTGCAAGTCCAATCTGCGAAAGCGTAGCTGACTCCATTGTTGAGAACTAAAACACCCGTGAAATGTAGAGAGGGGATAGAGAGAAGGTCGAGAGTGATGACATATAAAAGAATGATATTTGGTACTAAAATGACGAAACTGTCCTCAATGATTTTTAAATTTTTTTTATTTGAATTCTAAAAATTTATCCGGTTTGCTATGTAGATTTTGATCTCATTTCAATCACAAGCAAATTCAAAAAAAAATTCTTATTTTTCAATCACACATTTCCCGTCAATACACTATTCAAAAATGCATTTTTTCGTAAAAATCAACAAACTCATATTGTTTATTTTTTATTCGTTCTTTCTAAAGCAAATACGTAGAAAAGCCGAAAAATTAGGAATAAATTTGGCATTGTTCAATTTTTTTTAATAAATTTGTGAATTTTTTATATGTTTTAAAGTTAGACGTTTGAGATGGGATGATCGAAGCTCAAAATAATCTTTTTACTATAAAACATTTTTTAGGTGAATTTGGTGCAATGGGAAATAGCATTTCTTTTTAACAAGAACGTGGGTAATTTGGTCAATTGACTAATTATTATTACAATTTAGAATGGAGCCGTGGGACGCGTGGGAAAGTGGCGGACTCGTCAAGGGGGTAAAAGGTTAGTGACCAACAAAGGGTACGAGGACTTCTAGGTGCTGTGAAACGCCGTCGTAGGACGATGGGGGGGTTAGAGGGGGTGGGTACGATGACTTCTAGGTGCTATGAAACGTCGCTGTTTGATGAAGAGGGTTTAAGGGGGTTGGTGAATGACGTATTTCGTAGGAGAGGAAATGAAATATCTAAGGGATGTAATAGTGAAAAGAGAAGTGTTTACAGAAAAAAATTCACAGAAATGCAACAGATTACTCACATAAGGGTGGGGTCAGCACATTTTTTTTCCTTTTTAAATACACGGTGAGACCCACTGTTATCTCTATTCTGTTGCATTTTTGTAGATTATTTTTCTGTACAACTTGATTTCTCCTAGTGAAAAATATGAGTGGACAAAATGATCAAATCAAATCAGGTCCAAACCAAATTGAGTGGTTCTGTTTGATTCGATTCTACAAAAAAAAAAAAAAAAAGTTAACGAAATTTGGAAAGTCAGTCAAAGAGGTGAATGATCCGACGGGTTGGGAGGTATACCACTCCGACGACTGTGTCAGCTAAGCTCCTAGGGAATAAACTAATAATTATGGTTCTCAGAAATGAAAACCATTTAGGTTTTTTTAGATCCTAGTTCTAGAATCAAGAACTAAGCTCAATATTTAAATTTTGTTGTTATTATTATTATTATATACACACACACATACAAATAAGTGAACCAGAATTCAAACTAAAAAATTCATTATTATTATTATTATTATTATTATTATTATATACACACATACAAATTAGTGAATCACAATTCAAACCAAAAAATTCAAAATTCAATTAAAAATCAGAACAAAAAGATTATGTACATTTGGTTTCTCATTTTGAAGATCTTAATTCATTTTGGACATTCAGACCTTAATTCAATTCTCATTCACTCCTTTTCAATTTATATACCTCTCATTTTATCCCCTTTCCAATTTATACACCAACTCTAACGTGGATGCCAACAACTGACACATGCCGTCTACCATCGCGCTTAGCCAACTATCATCCCATGAATTTCTAAAATTAAAGCCTCAACCTTCGATTTTTCTTCTTCAAATATTCTCTCTTTTTTCTTAATCAATATTGAAACTTGAATCAAATCAAACCAAACATTTCATATCTTAGGAAAAAAAAAAATCATTCGATTTCATCATAAGAAAAATATTGATTCATGGTTCGATTCTCTTGAAACCAGAACCAAACAAAATTCTATCCACTCCTAGTGAAAAAGGTCAAAAGTACGAATAACTTTCCCTGGTTTGAATGCATAAATATCGGGAATCATTCTTTACTGATCAATTTTAATTATAAAGAATCACCAAGATGGATTGTAACTATTACTTTTCCATCACTCTTTTCGATTCATTGTTGATCATAAATCTAAAGCAACCATGCAAAAACATGAGCGTTGACAAATTCTAACCTAAATCCAAGAGATACACCGAGAAAACAAAATGAACCACCACAAGACTCCTCACATCACATGCATGAATCTAAACGAGTTAGTACATTACGAAAGCTTGAACGGAAACAAAAGAGAAATGCACTTCGCAGGACACACCTACTACTACAGAGATCCATAATTTTGGCCGGGCTCCTCGACTCATTCACCATTTGCAGCACAGCAACAAAAAATAAATGTCTTCCCCTGAATGAATAGCTGATAGTTGGGATAGCCTCTCGGATAGTAGCCGTGTCCAAAAAAGACATTTCCATCCACGCTTTTTGAGCCCCACGCCACCTTCCGAGGGAAAATATTCAGAAGGTCCTTTCAGCAACAAGAAAAAGGAATAACTTAGTAGACCTTTGAGTATTTACAAATCTGGCCCTGTCCGAGTCACTCTATCCCACCTCCCTAAACTATCTTCATTATCTTACAGCAGATTCTAGCTATTCTTTGACAAGTAGAGCTCTAAAACTTGGGATACCGATCCTCCAGACAAGGTCATTTTTTCCTTCAACCTGTGAAAAAGAAACAAAGACAACTTGTTACCAAAACAGATCTACACCGTGATGAACTAAATATGTAAGTTAATAGCAAACAAGATTCGAAATCCAAGTTGTTTTTTGATCAAGGCATTAACACTACTTCGGTGACAAGTTTGCTACCCCAACTGCCCAACATAATAAACTTGGAATAGAAAATGGCTCTAAAATCAGTCATTTATCTATGGCCATCATTCTCAGCCCTTTTTTCATTCTAAGAAGCACGGACATGGAGGTTCTTTCAGAAAATAGAACACAACACATCGAAATGTAGTTATGAATAAAAATAAAGATATTAATGCATCTAAATGTGTGTATTTATGTATATTTTTCTGCTGCTTTCTTGATACTACTCTTGCATCTACGTTTTAAGTTATACACGTCATGTATCTATATCCTCTAAAACTGGATTCGTCGCGTTGGACAAGTGTAGCTCAATATATTAGTTGTTCATATCTTTTATTACCTAATATAGAATTGGAACCAAATAATATTAAATCTTTGTTCCGTTGTAAGAAAATTATATTACTCTTTCACACATAATTAGGTATTTGAGTGGTTAAACGTGTCCAACACTACATAAGAAGTGTCCCCTGCATGTAGTTGAAATTTGACTTCTGTTTCTTTTCTTTTTGGAAATGGACAAAAGAGTTGTGAACATATACGAGTGTACACACTTTTAGTTTCAATCCAACAGCGCGAAACAAGTTTAAGCAAGGACCCAACACCCATATCTTCAATCTCTATTTGCGACGGGACTTAAATATATCATAACAAAATGGATTTATAGAAATCTGGAGGTTCAATCTCGTGAAAATTGATGTAATAGGGAAAAAGTTGACATACCTCTAGAGCTTCACTTCTTGTGACTTTTCCCAGATTTCCAAAAACTCGGCAAATATGTTGCAGCAACATATGGACAACCAAAAAACCGAACGAGGTTTTGGCAATCTTTTTCGGCTGATTCTTCACTATCCGTCACACGTAGATGACTCAAGTAGGTTTTTCCTTCATATATGTAACAGAGTTGTTGCCACAAGAGGACGCTCAAGCCAATCTCCACTGAAACACTAGAGATAAACAGGTAAACAAGTACGAGCCCTCTTGCTGATAGAAACACCTCTGATCTCAGGAAGGTAAGAATGGTTTCTTTTAAGGCTTTGAAAATCAGCTTACTGTTAACAAAGCTGACCGGCCTATGGTTTAATGGTGGCGATATGTGAAGTGCAGAGTATGACGACATGATAGTGACATAAATCATACTGATGACTGCTGACATGAGGAAGAGAATGAAGCTCCGGTGATTTGCTGCACCAACGCAGTTCCCGATCTGCTTATGACGAAACAAAAGCTGATTACTAAATAGGAATTGGCCGAATGTATATAACAGAAATAGTAATCATGCCAAGATCTTCCAGTTACATATTTGTCTCTTTCATTAAAGATTTGAAGCAGTGTGAAGTAATTAATAGGTTGGTAATAAATCACAAACACCTCACAGTTAATTTAGCAAAGTGCACAATAGTAGCTACAGAACTTATTAAACAAGCACAAATGCTATTGTCACGGGACTAAGCTGAGGGAGCTCGATAGGATAAAGTTCTTGGGCTGCGAATGTAGGTACAAGATATCCAGCACAGAACGTCCTCATACCTTGTTGATTCGTCTACTATTTTACCTCTTCAGTTGTTTATTGATTCATTAGAGTTTGAGATCAGCGCTGTCCAATCTTCTCTAAATTTAACATACCTAGATTTAGCTTCTATTTTCCATTAAGAAACAGATATCCTGATACAGAGTTTTTCCAATATTGTTGTCGTAGATATGGATGGTTGAGGGGGGAGGTGAGTGAATACCCCACACAAACTGAATTTTTTGTGTGGCTGATGTCATTGCTGAAACATATTTACTTTAAATCAAGGACATTCTCAAAAGAATGCAACAATGCAAAAGACAGTGGATCCAAATTTTCAAAAATATTCAGTCATCAAAGGTGAAATTTCGCAAATAGTTCAATACACCAATCAAAGAACTTCGAACCGTATCATACGATTCAAAGTGGAGTCAATTTATGATGCATTCGGAGGTATCTTCAGATAAAAAATATCTCATAATCGTCATCATATATGAATAAGACTTAGAGCACCTGAAAGCTTCGTTACAGTTTACAATATTGCTTTTTGTATTTAATTTAACTGAGACTGTTTGAAAAAACAAGAATGACATATATGTACATATTTGGGAAGTGGATAAATTAATTAACGATAATAAGTTGTGGGTCCTATGGAATGTGTGGATAATAAGTGGTTCGTAGTTATGGAACCTATAAAATATGTGGAGAAAATTATGTTTTGACCATATGTGATTGAATATAATCACTTCCCAAACATGCATAGCTTTTAAATCGTGGAAACTCTGATGCTGTCAGATGGTACTGAAAACTACCATTCAAGGACAAAATATTACTAAAGGAGCAACATTTTTCTTAAGCTGGGAACAGCGTGCAATACTTACAAATGGGCAGTGATGATCCATGTCTAATATACAAATTCCGCATGAACGGCAATGGTGTGTCCTTGGTGATTTTGGCTTCGAGCAATGGTGACAGAAGGTGAAGTTCTCCAGTCCACCTTTCCCTACTGTGGGGTAGCTACCCCACAGTATAGTTGGTGGAGAACCAGCAGGTCGAAATGCCGCTAAGCAAAATGTAGACAAAGTAGATATAGACAAGATTACTGCTACTATTAAGTGAAAAACACCACAAAAGAAACTGATGGAAAAGATGATAGGAAAAACTGCCCAAACACCACCACCTGTTCAACAAGAAGAACATAGTGAATATTTATATCATTAAACTCAAAAATAAAAAATCCTGTTAATTAAGAAAATAAAATAATTGCATTTGCTTGGTCAATAGAAGGAAGATGATGAATTTGATAACGTTATAATTGATACCATTGGCGCATTTACCTCAGATACGAGTGCAGACTATGATGCATTGACATAGATACACGTGTCGACACACGATTTTTCAAAGAGTACTGACACAACACGTTAATTAAAATCTTTAAAATTATTTATTTATATAGAATAAATTTAATATTCTATTAATTATTTTTTCTTATTGAAATCTTTTAAATATGAGTATCTATTTATTATTCCGATAAAGAAAGAAAATGACCACGGTAGTGTCGGTATCCGACACAAGTCTAACACGTGTCGGATACGGACACTTCACCCTAGTTGGAGTGTCTGTGCGCAACACAACCCCTTGCTACGCTTTCGGTGATGTTATGTACTCTGTTGCAAGATAGCCATTGGAATCGTGCCATTTTCAGCAAGCCATGATCACAAGCTTCCTTATTCCATTCTTAGATAAACGGAGACAGAATGGCGCGTCTGAAAACTCAAAGTTATTAAAAGCAGTCATTTGTTACATTATTTGGTCCATGTCTCATTTGATAAATAACAGATAGCATTTCCCCTTGCCTATGCTGTACTGACATGAATACGTATGTCCGACACGTTAATTAAAATCTTTAAAATTATTTATTTATATAGTATAAATTTAATTTTTTACTTGTTATTAATTTTTCTTGTTGAAATATATTGAATATGAATAACTATTTATTGTTTATAATAGTTTTGAGTTAAAAACATATAATATTCCTGATAAAGAAAAAAATGAGCATGGTAGAGTGTTGAAACAGTGTCGATATTCAACATGAGTCTGACACGTGTAAAACACGGACATACTGCCCTAGTTGAAGTATNTTTAAAATTATTTATTTATATAGTATAAATTTAATTTTTTACTTGTTATTAATTTTTCTTGTTGAAATATATTGAATATGAATAACTATTTATTGTTTATAATAGTTTTGAGTTAAAAACATATAATATTCCTGATAAAGAAAAAAATGAGCATGGTAGAGTGTTGAAACAGTGTCGATATTCAACATGAGTCTGACACGTGTAAAACACGGACATACTGCCCTAGTTGAAGTATCCGTGCAACATAGAGTGCAGACATGGCTACATGTCCAGTATCAAAATTGTCAAAAATAACAAATTGTGCTTTAAATGAACACAGACCACATGACATAACACAGACTGATATCCAGAGTACATGGTCACAGGTTCAAGACAAAATTAAGGAAGTTATCCTTAATTTATTCTTCTATTGCTCAAATATAATTAGGACAGTCTTGCGTTTTTCCTAGAAAGTCTACTCCACTGCCTACCTAAAACTGTTACACCTAAATGTCTAAGAAATCCAAAATACAAGGGAAACAACCGTCACACCTAAATGTCTAAGACGTCCAAAATACAAGGGAAATCCAAATTTGTTTTTTTAACTTTATCTGACCACCAGAAAATTCCCATTTTTCTTCACATATTGACTGCATTAGAACTTGACCAAATTTTCATTTGAATAAACTTCTATTTTCTTGAATTAGAAAAATGGCTATGACTATCCAGTCTAGTCAAGATTTAGACTAACAATACTAGTGAAGCATATTAATAAAGCAATATGTATAATTCCATGTTCCTTATCAAACAGATTGATCAAAATGAATTCCACGTGCAACAACTTGGGGAGGGAGAAAATGGAGTCTTCAACAATGTAGATTGAAGTGTTGGATGCTTACACATAAAGCATAGCATAAATAGAAGGATAATACTGACAAAACACCGATCTCGTAAGCGCCTACACTTGAAGTACTGGTTTTCATATTTCAATGCGTTTTGCTTTGTTATAGATCCACACCAGCCACATTTGAAAACAGATGCATATGGAGAAACAAGAACTCGGAGCCCACAACCCCAGCATGATGTCTCATGCTCCACATCCACAGAAGTTGAACAATCCTCCTCCTGTAGGTCAGCACGTCAATAAGCAACCAGGCAATGTAGGAATTATTGTCACTAGGATTGGCTGGACAAATGCCTTTTTATTTTTATTTTTTTTTTGGGGGGTTTGGGGGGAGGGGGAGAAAAGGACAGCAGAATGTTTTTGACTTACTGCTATAACATTTAAACTTCCAGAAACAAGAAGCATACATACGAAGTAGATGACCTAATAGAGGAAATCAATACAAAATCTTCGAAGCGACCTTTTCCAGAATAATATTAAAATCCTACACCACTGACAGAATTTAGGGCCAACATTTGTGTCAGTGAAAATTGTCGCGGATGGAAATTTAAAAGATATTCTTAAATTTGATGAAAGTCACCAATGGATACTAATATATGTGGATGATCACCGATCAGTGATTGTTGACTATATTACCGTCATGATCACTTACGACACCTCCATCCGCGATTATCTAGTAACGCTATAGATGATGCCACCGAAATGATAGCAATTCAATCATTAATCATCGATAGAGAAGTGATTATTATCAATATCATAAACAGTATCATAGACAGAAGTTTACTATCAAGTAATGCAATCTATGATGCCACCAACAATGACTGTGATTCGATTGTTAATCGTCACCTCACCAGAGAAGTGATTACTGTCAGCATCATTGCCAAACGTTTACTTTTACTTTATTTTTAACCAGTATTTTGTCATAAACTTAAAATATTTTTATTTTTATTTT
>CAIGRK010206611.1:0-14377 GCA_903798315.1 Fraxinus greggii
TTTTATGTTAAAAATTGGTGGAAATGACATTCAGCGCAAAGAATGTGAAAGGTAGGGACGTTATGCACTAAGAAATCAAAGGTAGAGACGTTTTCCACAAACACCGTCAAAGGTATGGACGTTTTGCGCCAATTTGGGGATAAAAGAAAAAGAAAGAATGAAATTACATGCTCGACCCAGTTAGAATGGTAAGCTGGATTTTCCTTGTCTCCAAAAATTTAGACTTGACAGTACTAAGGGCCAAAAGAGCACCTCCTAAGAGCACGCCAATGATTAAGGTAGCAGGGTTTCTAGAGAATATAAAGTCAACCAGTGTCCCACTAACAACCAGCCATGATTCAATTTTATTAGTTAATAGACGGGTTGTATAGTTGTACAGCATGAACAGTGAGCCCGTCTTGCCACTTCAGCATCCAATGCTCAAGAAATATAAATGTAATTACATAGAATTTATAGTATATCTCCTACAGCCTTAAATTAATGACTAGTAATCAGAAGAAAACTATAATGGAGATAAAGTGAGGTATGTCGTAGTAAATCTTTTTAAGACAATGTTCTTCCTTGTACTAGCGTCAACAGGATAATTGGGCGTCTATCTCTTAAGATACAACGTTTCTTCCAAAGTATTACACTATACCAACCTTGTGGATTGAATCAAAGTTTTGACAATATTCTTCTTGAATGGAATAGACACGAATTAAAATAATCTAACGAAATTTTATATTTGAAAATAATTCAAACATAATTTTATTTCAGCAAAATAAAAAGAATAGAATTTTTGAAGAGATGAGAGAATTATAAATCAATTATAATTTGAATAGATTTGGTGTAGGAAAAATAGAACTAGAGGTCCCTATTTATAGATTTTCAAGTGACTTTTTGAATGCTTGCATCTTTTAACATAACTCGCATACTTTCATAATTATTGTGTAGATTACACTCTATCAAAAGATTATAACTTTTTCATTATATACATTACATGACTTTGTATGCCGCTTTTGCAATTGAAGAGTTGTACCTATTGGAGACTTATTCTAATTCTCACCTATAAATAGTAATCATTTATTTTAACAATCACCCACATAGATAAAAGAAGTCAACAAGATTCAAGGGACAAAGAAGATTACTTCTGAAAAATAATGTATCAGATAGGTAGCTTTTGCTTTAAACCTTCCTTAGTAAAAATCTATCAGACTCACATGGCTAATTAGTGAGCACAACATTTGAATTGTCGAACATTATTGCAAGCCTAGAAAATAGATCAAACAAATTATTTTTCATGTCAAACTTTGGTAATCTATTATTTCGGCCCTGAACTCTCGAGTTATGTAAGTGCGTTAGAAAATTCGCCTAAATAAAATCATCATTTGAACCGACCAAGTTCGCACTCATATATGTGATATTCTATAAAGAATACCATACAGTACTCAATTTATACGATTTTCAAGATATAGTCATCATTAAAAGCCATGTTTATCCTAATCGACCTTCGGTAGGCAGCACTTAGGGTCCGTTTGATTGGTTTAAATTTCATGAAAAATGTCACATTTGAGGAATTCAATTTCTACTTTGGTTTTTTGATACGAAAGTGAAAGTATAGTTTGGATTTCAAGATACAACCACTTTAAACTTGTTTGTTGTCAATTTCCTGGAAAATGCATTCTTATGGGGTACTTGAATTTTTGTTTTCCAACTTACATGGAATTAGAAAATCTTTCTACTTTTGCCAATCAAACGGACCCTTAGGTACTTCACAGAAATGAGAAAGACTTAAAAATTATGAAGTATTTCTCATCGACATTCAAGTTAGTTTTCCTATTAAACGTAGTCCATGGGATCTCCAGTTGCCAGGTTACGTTTCGATTAAATTGACCCATTATATAGGCTTTAAACCTATTTTCGTTTATGCGCAATATATTCTCTCTAGTTAACCCTTTTGTAAATGAATACGCTAAATTATTATTCAACTTAACTAAATCAATTGATATTATTCCATTTGAAAGTAAATGTCGAAATTTATTATATCTACGACGTATATATCTTGACCATATCGAAATATCTGTAGTTGCTTGATTATCGTAATGAATACATGCTAATCGGCTTTGGCCATATCGAAATATCTTCAAAAAATGTCTTAACCATTCAGCCTCTTCTCGTGCTTTGTCAAAATGATAAACTCAAATTCCATTGTGAATCGAACTAAAAACATTTGTTTAGAAGATTTACAAGAAATCGCACCACCTCTAAGAGTAAATGAATAGCCAATAGTAGACTTAAACTCACCTGTACCTGATATCTAGTTGGCATCATTATATTCTTCAATTACTAGATGATATTTTTCATAATGCAATGAATACTCTCGAGTACATTTTAAGTATCCCAACATTTTAAGTAATGTGCTCCAATGTTTGTTATTGGAATTACTTGTATATCTTAGCTTACTTACTAGTAAGCTATATTTGGCATCGTACAATTCATTAAGTACATTAAACTTCTACATATCCAGTAATACTCTAATTGTTGTATATCATTTATAGTATTCCTGTGAAGAACTAAATGAGGAGGAAATTGATTATTAGACTCGTTAATACCATGGATCTTAAACCTCTCAAACACTTTATCTACATGATTATTCTATCAGGTGTTCCAAAAATTTTCATTCCCAAAATCAAGTTTGCTTTACTCATATCTTTCATATCGAAGTTATTGTTTAGCATTATTTTTGCCTCATTAATGATTTCTATATTAGTCCTTAATATGAGCATGTCATCAAAATCTAGACAAACCAATATGAATGCTTCTCCAAATTTTTTTCAAATAAACACATTTATCACACTCATTTATGGTGAATTCATTCATAATCATGACATTGTCAAACTTTTCATGCCACTTTTTAGGTACTTTCTTCAATCCATATAGGGACTTGACAACTCTACAAATTTTGTGTTATAGCCCTTCTACTTTAAAGCCTTTTGGCTATTTCATGTAAACTTTCTCGTTTAACTTATCATTTAAAAGTGCAGTCTTAACATTCATATAAAATATATGCAAGTTATACAAAGCTTCTAAAACAATTAAAATTTAGATAGAAGTTATCCCTGTTACTGGCGAATAAGAATCAATAAGTCAAAGTCCTTTTTTACGATATCCTTTAGCAACAAGTCGAGTTTTATATTTTTCTATTGTACCATTGGTTTTAACTTACTTTTAAAATATCATTTGCATTTAATTGGTTTAATTTCCTTGGAAAGATCAACCAATTTCCAATTATTATTACTCATAATGGATTCCGCCTCGCTATTTATAGCTTCCTTCTAGAATGAGGATTATGAGGTATCATAGCCTCTTTAAATGTTAAAGGCTCCTTTTCAATCATAAATTATATAAAGGCTGGAACAAAGGATTTTACAACCATTGCTTTTTTACTCATTTTGGTTTAGATTCTTTATTTCTTTCAAAAGTATCATCACTTTTTGTTTTCCTAATATTTTCGAGAGTATCCCTTTTATTAGGAAACACACTTTCAAAGAATTCGACATCTCTGAATTCAATAATCATATTGACATGAATGTTACTTATTTCGAATTTATGCACAATGAATCTATATGCACTACTATTTATTGCGTATCTACTAAAAATACAATCTGCAATTTTAGGTCACAACTTGATCCTTTTAAGAGGTGGAATAGCAACTTTTGCTAAGTACTGAAACACTTTTAAGTATTTGTAGGATGACAATATACCTTTCCACAATTCATAAGGTACTAAACCAGTTTTCGTATGAGGAACTCTTAAAATAAAGTTAGTAGTTAAAACTACTTCCACCACAAGTTCTGTGGTAGGCTAGAGCTAATAAGTATAGTCTCAACCATATCTTTTAAAGTTTTATTTTTCCTCTCAACAACTCCATTTAGCTAAGGTATATGGAGCTGTCAATTGGTAAATAATATCAAAATTAGTACATAATTCATTAAAATTTGACGAGTCATATTCATTGCCTCTATTAGATCTTAGGACCTTGATCGTCTTGCCGGGTTGATTTTCAACTTCATTTTTCTAAGTGACAAATACATCCAATGTCTCGTCCTTACTACTTAACAAATATATAACAATATTCACTATGATTATTTATAAATGTGATAAAGTATTTTTTTGCCACCTCGAGTTTGAAAAAATTCATATCACATATATTGCTATGTATTATCCATAATGGTTCACTACATTTTTCAAATGAATTGAAATGTTTTTAGTAAATTTTGATTCAACACAAATTTCAAATTTCTGTTCATTTTTTTATTCAAGTTTAGGTATAAGTTCTAAACCTACCAATTTCCTTAATGAAATACGATTAACATGTCCTAATCAGCTATGCTATGTTAAAGAAGACTCGGGCAAGTAAACACAAGAATCAACTTTATTCATAACTTGTGCGTACAAATATATAGACTTATTGTCAACCACAACAGCATTGGCCTTAAAAAGTAAACAACCCTTCCTAATATATATGCTCCCTTTAGTAAGTACAAATTTATCAAACTCAAACATATTTTTGAATCCCTTCTTATTAGGTGAACTTGAAATCAGTTTCTTCATAATTTCTGGGACATGCATGACATTGTTCAACGTCAACTCTTTTTCGTTAGTGAATTTTAGAATGACCTTTCAAATTCCTTCTATCTTGGATGAAGCTGAATTGCCCATGTAAAGATGTTCATCTTGGTCTATCTTCTTCTACTCAGTGAATGAATTCTTGTCTGCACAAATGTATTGAGTAGCTCATGTATCAACACACCAATCCTTGAAATTTGATACCCAAGTTAACTTCAGATACAACTGCAGATAGGTTGATATCGACAGTGTCTACTGATATATTGTCTACTTCTGTTATGTTTGCCTTGGGAGTTTATTTTGTGCGTCATTTTTCTTGCTATGACAATCTTTAGCTCGATGTCTCTTCTTCCCATAATTATAACAGTCTCTTTTGTACCATTTTACATCATTCCTCTTTTCATTATCCTTATACAAGCCAAGATGTTTTTTCTTTTTACATTTAGATCCAGAGTCATCAAGCATGTTAGCCTTTTCTTCCATGTTTCACACATAATTTTTCTTTTATGCAGCTCTGTTGTCTTCTTCAATGTGAAGTCAAACTATCAGATCATCCATTGTTTTCTCTTTACGCTTGTGCTTAAAATAGCTTTTACAATCTTTCCATACTGGAGGTAATTTCCCGATCATAGTAGGAATTTGGAAAGATTCACTTAATTCCATGTCGTTCGCCTCAACATCGTGAATAATTGTTTGTATATTTTGAACATTATTCATAACTATCTTTGAAATCCAAGAATTTACTGACAATGAATTTTTTCGTTTCGTCATCTTCCGTCTTGTATTTTTTATCAAATGATTCCTATAGCTCCTTAGCCATCTTGTATGAATAATATACATTGTATAATGTGTTATCCAATCCATTGAGAATATAATTCTGACGTAGAAAATCAGCATGCTTCCATGATTCAATAGCCAACTAGATATTTTTGTTTGCTTATGTCTGCGTGGGATAATACTCACGAATTTTTTTTACAAAATTCAGTATAGTCAATAGCATCTTGTGTTGAAACCGTTTAAAATCCATGCCGTTAAGTTTCTCCGAATTTTTATGTTGAGATGCTGGTGGTATGACAAACGAATTAGATGCAGAAATTTGTTGAATCGTTTTACTAGTTTGTTCATTTGAACTAGTAAAACAACAATCACATAAAAATTCAATCAATAAACAATATTGAAATCACATAATAAAATTACATAAAAAGAAATATAAAAGAAAGAGATATATGTCTTAAAATTGTTGTCAAATTAATGACTAGTAAGCAAAAGAAAGAAATAGAATGGAGGTTAAGCAAAGTATGCTGTAGCAAATCTCTTTAAAATAGATTTCGCCTTCTGCACAGGTGCCAACATGATAATTGAATGTCCGTCTCCCAATATATGATGCTTGGGTACTGCAATATACCAATCTTTTCAGTCGAATCAAAGTTTTAACAATATTCTTCTTGAATGGAGTATATACGAATTAAAATACTCGAACGAAATTTTATTTTTAAAAGTAATTCGAACAAAATTTTATTTCAGCAAAATAAAAGGAACAAACTTTTTGAAGAGATGAGAGATCTAAAAATCTATTATAACTTGAATTGATTTGGTATAGGAAAAATGGAACTAGATGTCCCATTTTTACATTTTCAAGTGACTTTTTAAATGGTTTCATTTTTTAACATAGATTACACATTTTCATATTTATTGTGTAGACTACACCATATCAAAAGGTTATAGTTTTTATTATGAGACTTTTAAAATAGTCCCACACATTCAAAATAGCATGTCTCTTTTTATGCGTATTTTGCGACTCAAGATATTATTTGCCCTTTTTTAAATTGATCAAATTAAGGTCGGGCGTTCGCATTTAATGGATTTTTGGATGTAATCATCTACAGGTTCTTCTACCGCACAAGTTTGAAAGGTTTGGTACTAGCATTGCTATAAATCAAAGGTTCATGTAAAACCTTCAATAATTTGAATGGTTTGAGACTGTGACTACAATTATCCTTTTTTTATTATTTAGTTTTTTCTTGTCGATTTTCCATATTGTAAGCGTAATTATGAATTATCATGCTTCGTGAAAATTTTACCTTGTGCTGCGTATATAAGCCGTCAAATATTATGTCTCGTCCTTTTAGCAACATGTTTGACTCCTTTATAAATAAAATTATTTATTTCTCATACTTATTTTCAATTATGCATTCACACAATAAAATATTTTGCACGTAAACTAAAAATCTTTTTCAATTTTTTAAGCACACATTTTTCAAAAAAATACTAATCAAAATATCATTTTTACACAATAATGACCATTAAGCAGGGGCTTGAAAGACTGGCACCATTCTCTTACGATCAAGTTTCAAAGGTAAGTTCAATCCAATAACTAGTATACCTTTGCAACTATAAGTTTATTACTTTTACGATTATCAATATTAAGTCTTTCTTTGATAGAGATTAAAATCAGATTTTTAGCATAGTTGTGAGTCTTATGAAATATGTGGTTAAAATTAATTGTTCACTTTTACTTAAATTTTAATCATAATTTTTAACTGCACCAAACAGGGGCTGAATGGAAATATCTTTAAGTCTTAATTTAAGTACATGAACATAGAAGAATCCAATTGCATCTCCAAAGAGGAAAAGGAGCCACTCAAATAAAGGATATTACACTTTTCCAAGTAGCATAACACTAAGTTGTACAATTATGATTTTGTACGTGAACCCTTTGATCTGTACACAATGTAATTACTTGGGAGGGAGCCCGTTTTGAAATATCGACTAGCCCTAAAGGTCTCTGTATATACTATAATTTTGCTTCAAATGCAAATTAAACTTTCTGTAGTGCGGATCCATTCCATTTGGTTATCTTGTTATTTAATTAAAAATATCTAATGCAATGATTTGTGATGTACAACTTGTATTATGTCAGACAATTCTCTCTCTCTCTCTCTCTCTCTCTCTCTCTCTCTCTCTCTATGTGTGTGTGTATCTTCCATGCAGATTCATTGCAGACTTATTTGTGATCTTCGTCCATCAAAATAACAAATTTTCAAGATATGTAGATATATTCAAGTATTGTTGCATTTTTAAAAATCAAAATACATATGCAATCTCAAAAAAGAAAAGAAAATTAAAGATGCAGAAAGGGTAAAACAGAAAAAGTCAGCAGTATGACCAAGTCCCACAAGATCCTCTGAGCAAGTAACAACCTTTATGATATTCTTCCAATATTTGAGAAATGGAATACCAAAATGAATATTATGCATTATTGTTTTAACTGAAAATCTGACTTCAGGACCCAATATAAGAATAGCATGACTGGTGCTTGGACAGTACATGCAAAATTGTCCTAGCTGCTTTTTCCTTTGAATTCTTCATGGCTAAATCATATTGCTTGCACCAGTCACCATCAGCAATTGCTGAAATGCTGCTACTTCTTATATCTGCATTTTGCTTGCTCATGGCAGGTATGTTTATCTTCTCTTCGCTTTTCTCTCTGTGTGCACGTTATCTTGGTTACTTCATTCATAGTTGTGACCCGTAAAACCTTGTTAGATCTTATAACATAAATTCTAATAAGATGGAGGTAGATATCCCGATAGAAATAAACAAAACACAGTGATAACAAAGAATTCATATAGCCGACTTTAAATTTGTTGAGAACAAATAAGACTAATCATTTTCAAGCTAATGCAGATGCCAGCATTGGAGTTTGTTATGGAACCCTCGGAGACAATTTGCCATCTGCACCACAAGTCATTGCTCTGTGCAATAAGTATAACATTAACAGACTCCGACTCTACAATCCAAACCAAGCAATTCTCCAAGCCCTCAAGGGAAACCTCAGCATTTCAGTCATTGTAGGCGTTCCAAATGAAGAACTCCCAGGAATTGCAAGAAATCCTTCGACTGCAAAATCATGGATCCGAAATAATATACTCAATTATGCTCATGTGAATTTCAGGTACATAGCAGTTGGAAATGAAATCAGTCCCAGTTCGAATTTGGCACCATATGTAGTCCCCTCAATGGAAAACATTCACAGTGCCATTTCCGCGGCCAGGCTTGGGAACAGAATCAAAGTTTCCACGTCCTTAAGTATGGAAATTCTTGCACGATCGTATCCTCCATCAACAAGCGAGTTCAAGCCCGAAATTCTGTCCTCATTTATCATCCCCATCGTTAACTTTTTTGTGAAAAATCAGAGCCCGTTGCTTCTGAGTGTGTACCCGTATTTTGCTTTCAGCAGTAACACGAAGGACATTAGCCTGGCTTATGCACTTTTTACATCTCCTTCGACTGTGGTCAAAGATGGGAATTACGAGTACCAAAACCTGTTTGATGCTATGGTGGATGCAACGTACGCAGCATTGGTGAGGACTGGAGGGACTAATGTAGAAATTGTTGTTTCGGAAAGTGGATGGCCTTCTGCTGGTGGAACAGCAACTACTCTTGAGAATGCCCGGATTTATAACTCCAATTTGATTAAACATGTCGAGAAAGGAACCCCAAGAAGGCCTGGAAAGCCTGTAGAAACTTACATCTTTGACCTGATTGATGAGAATCAGAAAAGCCCGGAACTTGAGAATCATTGGGGACTCTTTCTTCCTAATCAACAACCTAAATATCCCATGACATTTGATAAAAACACAATGAACGACTCGATAATTTCATAATATATCGTTCTTAGTAATTATTAACTTGGAATCGTGTAATGGATTGTTTGCACACATAACAAAGCTTTATCATTTATACATCAAGAATTGGTACATCTGATTAGAATTGATACAATATACAATTTCAAGCTGTTTTGTGCAGTTTTCTTTTATTTATGATCACAAATGTACATACATACTCCCCACTCCCTATCTGAAGTTTAAATTGACTTATTTATATCGTGTTGTGTTTCGATGGAATACAGAGACGAAAGGACATCAAGAGCTCAAGAGGACTTCACTGTGTACATTGCCATCTTCCATTCTAATCCATGACTTGAGAGAGAATGGCCGCTGATTAATCTCTAGAATCCTAGCTCCTCTAGACCAGTTTCCATACCCACCATAACCAGTATGCCGAGCAAAGCACAGCCACAGCTTCTTATACGGGCAGCACCAATCTAATCCATGGTTGTGGCCTACAAAAACTGCCTGCCACCAAGTACAAACAATGTAATTCAATACAGCCCATTTCCAATACAAAAACTGCCTATCACCATCTCAATGCTCCTGTACAAAGCATTGAATGCATATGGGCAACTACCATTCAAACCTATGCACATATGGGTAACTATCATGGTAATTATACAAGCACATATGGGTCTATCTTGTGTAGGCAGAAAATATTTGCAAAAGTCGAGCAGAAAAATGTTAAAGAACCAAGACATAAGAAAATTTTCAAATATAGTAGGGGATAAATGGAACAGAACTGTTAGATTTTCATGAGGAGTATGAAAAGCATATATGGTGAGGCAAGTCTTGGAAGCATTCAATAACTATGGCACTCGAAGGCCTTACCTTAATCGAAGGTCTTTCTTCAAGAACTTTCATGATGCCCATTTCAGCTTCTTGGGCCGCAACATCCTCCTTGAAAATTGAACCTATGCAATGGTTACGTGCAAAGAAACTAGGAGCCACCTCCTTGTATGCTTTACTTGGAATGTGCCAAAATATTATTTCAGGCACCCTAGAAAAGATTCTGCGTTAAAATTCTGAAGTACTGGAGAAGGGAAAAGTAAAACACTTGAAGGCGCCATCTTTACCTTCTTATTTAAAACAATTTCAAACGGGCATGAAGAAGATGTCGAATGGAACTTACAGTCTTACACCTAATTCTATATATTTTGTCTAGGTCAATAAAATGCAACCATGTCTATAATAGTGTAGAAATTAAGATTCAATCTTCCAGTACCTTGCATCAGGATTGACCTCTGCATATTTTTGCTGGAACCACTTTACTTGAGCACTTGATATAACCTCCGGGTATGACCCACCACCAGAGTCAAAGAAGTACATAAATGCCACAGCTGCTTCCGAATCACTTGACGATGAAAGTTTAAGAACATAATTAGAAACACTAGGCCATAGATTTTGGGGACCATTCACTGAATGTGATAATGTGTTGTGCTCAGTTTCACTTTTCATCAACTCTAAACGCGTTGTCCCTCTGAAGCTGCAATCTTCACCTCCTGACAAAAAAAATTCTGATAGTGAAGCTATCAATAATGATACGATTTCATACATTTTTCTATCATTTAACATTAACATTAACAATCATGTTTTACTTTCAGTTTTTTAATGGTCAAATCTAAATGTTGATCTCATCTTTGCAAGATGAGTTAAAGAAAATAATGGAACTTTCAACTCACCTGCATCCGAGGTAGTTGGATCAGGACAATGAAGTTGAGGAATTCCAGTAGCTGAAAACCACTCCATAGGCCACTCAAAAGGTGCATCATCATGGTTCCCAAACACACTGGCCCAGGGTATTCCCTTGGCTCTTGTTGGTGATACTGCCTGATCCCAGTATAAACTTGCATTCTTTATCATTATATTGTTCCCCGTGATTACATCCCCGAGATAAATTACAAAGTCTGTCATCCAATTTCAAGTTCATTGCAGAGATCTATATCAAATGCATTACAAAATCTGATTACAGTATAAAGTATTGCTCATCTAAGAATTATAAACTTCAAAGCTATTTTACTTCAGTCAATTCAAAAGTTCCCATATTTTACTTCCGCCTTTTACTAATAAAAAAATTTATTGTTCTACTTGACGTAACAGTTGGACACTGTCATAGAACTTGGGAGCCATACCTCAAAAACTAGCCCTTGAGGTTAGAGAGTCTAAGCCTATATAGACCATGCAAAGGAAGCACATACTTCTGATGTGTGATTCAAACCATAAGTTCCATTGGAACCATGACAAGCCACCACGCTTCCGACCCCAGCACCCATGCGGGGCAAGCACCCATACACCAACCAGGGTCTCGAGACGTGATGTTGCACCGATACCAATAATCAAACCTCAAAAGCTAGCCGTTGAGGTTGGAGAGCCCAAACATATACAAACCACACAAAGTAAGCTCCCCATAAGTTCCATTGGAACCATGACGGACACCTAATACAATTTCTTTGCTGTAAATCACACGGACCTGGGTTCTCTCTGTCTAGTACAGTAGACATTACTTTGACAGAATTCATGTCCTGAATCGGGCCCCAATTCATCCATGCGTCCTCACCGAAGTGGAGGTCGGCGAAGAGTGCAATCTTGAACGGTGAACCCTGCCGCATCGGAATATTATTTTCCGGCGTGGTGCCTTCACTGCCTTGGGCGGAGGTCTGTGCATTTCTATGGATTTTGAGTTGTACGCCGGAGACTACAAATAGACAAATGACAGTCCATTGGAGGAGTCTTAACGGGCTGTTGGATGAATTCGGCATAGTATTATCGGAGAAATTAACGAGGGAAGTTCGTTGAGGTCGAAGGAATCAATAATTGTGAGTTCGGGTTTTTATAGTGATTTGGATTAGAGAATATTGCGTCACTATCCCTCAACCTATGCTTGAGTAATTAATTAATCTCCAACAACTCTTAAAAATGAGCACATTGATTTGATTTTCAATCCTTCATTATAATCGCACAATCAATCGTGTCTAAAAATTTGAAGAGAGACGTGTTTCCATGAAAATCACTTGAATATTTAGCTAAATCAAGGAATTGATTGTTTGTAATATAATGAAATGTTGAAGATTAAATCCTTGTTTGATTTATACCCTGTTTGATGTACATTATTGAGTGTAGAATATATTTTAAATAATGATTTGAATGAAAATATGTTGTTAAAAAATAAGCAAAAATATTGAATTTGCGTATAATATTATTTTATTAAAAAATGTGCAGTTGAAATTGAGTTTTGAAAAAATGAATTTTTGTAAGAATGTGGATCAAACAGAGTGTTAGTTAAAAATCATATTTTTAGTAAATTTTGATAAAAATTGATAAAATGCGTGGGTTCGTAAAATGTATGGTTAGATTTATTTGTTAATTTTGACTTAAATTTTTTTTAAAATTTTTCCATCTAGCCGAATAGAGACTAATAAGTCTTTAAAGTTAAATATCAACTTACTATTATGTCGGGGACATTGTTGCAAATTTTATAAAGAATTGTTTAGTGAAAAAAGAATTTTTTTTATATTAAATATTGGTGTGGGAATAGATCGTCCATCTGCCGAAGTATCAAGGAATAAACTATCGAAGATGCTAATATTTTGGACACTTTTCTAATTCAGATTTGCAATTTTCCAAGGTTTTTGGAGCTCCGAACGATTCAAATTTCTAATTAGATGATATTCGAGTTCAACATAATATTTAAGAGTACACTTTGTTGTATATTTGATATGTTGCCTTCAAAACAGTTGATTCTTGTATATCAAAATTGTTCAATGTTGGTAATTATATTTCAGACGCTAAAAATAAATTAAAGATTTCACGTTAATATAATAACACTAGTTAAATTCAAAGTGTATTAAGTAGAATATGGTCTCTTTTGCTAACAACTGTTTCATTATCTTTATAAAAGGGGAAGATCAAATTGGAACAAGAGCTCAAATATATACATGAGGATGCATTGAATTACAATTGTTTTAGAATATGAAAGAAAAAGGAAAATTGTTGGGAGAGTTTGTCAACTTTTAATTCGAAATAACTTAAATTTTATTCTAACTCAAAACTAGCTTGATGGTTCAAACCGAGCCAATTCAATAAATACTAAGGATTTTGATGAATCCTTGTAAATACCATCTTATTTGACGAACGTAGCTGAGTTGTGACGTAACAAGATCTTGAGTTCAGGAGCATATATTGGTAAACTCTGATTACTAAATGTGCGTTTGGTTTATTATTTTCAATCTATTTTAAGTTTTGCAAAACACCTAAAACTTGTTTGGTTTCATATTTTTTAAAATGTATTTTCTAAAATAAGGTTAAACTTATAATATAAAATTCAAAATACATACATTTTGAGTGTTTTCAATGAAGTTTGAAAACAATCAAAACAGATTTTTAATAAATTTTTCAAAATTTAAAATTTAAAATAACAGAAATAAAAAATTATAAAATTACAAAAAAAAAATCTGAAAAAAAAAATAAAAACAAAAAAATTGTTTAAATCCAAACAAATTTAAAAAATGAATTCTGAAAAATAAAAACTCTAAAAAAATTCTTAAAAAATAAGATTCTAAAAAATAAAAATAGTTGAGGTTCTTAATAATTATTTGCATAAAAGTTCTTATATATATATATAATTTTGTAATTTACTGAATAATGAATTTTTTTGAAATAAAATATTATAAAATAAGTTTTCAAAATTTTAAAACAAAAATATTTTCCAGTTTTTTTTTTTCCCTTTTAGAATTCATTTTAAAATTACAAACTAAATACATTTTTATAAAAATAGGAAATTGAAAATAAACTCAAAAATGAAAACTGAAATATAAATCAAACAGGCCCTAATTTGTGCACAATTGTGAATGCTTAGTTTATAGTACATCCTCTTTTCACTATAAAATAAAAGAGGCAACACAAAGGCGGACACGTGTCGGCATTTGCTATCGTCGTCAAAATTCAAATTTTTTTTTTTGTACTTCTTCATCCATTCTTTCACCTAACAGCCATTTCCCACACAACTAACCATACCTACTACCATAACTCTTTTTCCTTTCCCAAAATTCATGCCCAACAATCGATATGTAATCACTACAATTCAAAAATCTTAATAT
>CAIGRK010206626.1:0-17937 GCA_903798315.1 Fraxinus greggii
AAAAAAAAAAAAAAACCTAGCTTCATGCGTAATCAGGCGATGGTTGAAATTGGGGTCGCCTTCCCAATGTTATGTGGATGTAGAAAGTCCACAGGTTGTGAACTTGTTTCCTGGGAAAGAAGCAAAGATGGTATTTGGGAATGAGTAAAAGCTAACTCCATGCTAGCTTTGAAATGTTTTATCATGGATGTTTTACATAGTTTACGGTTTATTACAAGTATAATTCCATATTTTTAAAATTTTCAATTATTTTATTGGTTCATGTTGGGGCTTACACCTTAAAGCCTGTCAAGGGCAAAACACTGGCTACTAACAGGATAGTATTTATATTCAAAATTACAGGGGAGCATTTCCTATCATTATTCTTGAGAAGTTTAGTGTAGAAGGAATCTGTGTGCTCTTTATGCGATTTTTTTATCCGGCATACNCAATTATTTTATTGGTTCATGTTGGGGCTTACACCTTAAAGCCTGTCAAGGGCAAAACACTGGCTACTAACAGGATAGTATTTATATTCAAAATTACAGGGGAGCATTTCCTATCATTATTCTTGAGAAGTTTAGTGTAGAAGGAATCTGTGTGCTCTTTATGCGATTTTTTTATCCGGCATACATGATGAGATGGAAAAAGAAACAGAAGTCTGCTTGAGTTGTCATTCTTTCTTGTTATCTTAACTGTTGAACTTGTGATATCTCCAGAGACTCTTGATGTCCTAGAAAGTTGGGTCCATGAATTATTTGGCAGCATCAAAAAAGGCTCTGTGGTTATGCCAGAGACATGTTTAGACGTTCCTATTTGGAAAGCTGGCAAACTTTACCGGTTAGAGGCAGTTAAAGACGTTCATATACTTGATCTGTCGTGGACATTACCTTCCCTGCGAAAAGATTATCTAAAGAAGGCTGAAGATTACCTTGCTCATCTCCTTGGACATGGTAAGATGGTTTTCTGCTGGTATAAGTTCTTTTATTTGGTAGTCATTTCTCTCTTTTAGGAAATGACTGGACGTTTCACATTGGAAGAGGTGGAAATTTACTGTGTGTTTCTACATCTGTTATTGGTGTATTTTTATTAGTTTCACTTGCCTTGTGGCTTTGCTTTCCTCTTTTCCACCTGTGCTTCTTGATTTGGAATCTGTCCAAAAATGTGATAGATTTGGGGGCAAAATGTCATTTGGTTCAATCGTTACTGGTGACCTTTTATTTTATTTTTCCTTTTCAATATTTTTCCGCTGGGATTAAAAACAATTTGTACATAAAAACAGATTTCTACTTTTATGTGCATTTCAGGCACTTACTAGAATTATGAAATACAGTCCATGTTCTACATCTTCTCCTCTTATCATGCTTAGGCACTTAGCCTCCTATTTTCCCTTGCCATTTTCAGTCTTGTCAAATATTTAAGTTCCTTTATTCATAGGAGCAGGTTTCTTGATTATGTTTCTCCAGAATGACTTTGTTAAGTTTATTACCTGGCAGCTGATGAAATCATATCACATCTCATCTAGAAAAAAGTATATTTATAACAAGTTGTAAGTGCTTTAGACAGTATCTTGTGCCTTCAATTTTGTTTACACTTGTCAGTTAGGCTTTCTTCTCTTATTTTACTCCGATTGAACTAAAATCATCATTCAGCACATAGTTACCGGCTTACTGCAGTTGGAATACAATCTACAGTAAAATTCACATTATAGAGAATTGGAGAGATTCAGATGGGAGAGGATTTATTAAAGTTTCTGTTAATGCAATCTAAGTTAAAACACTCATTATAGAGAACTGGAGAGATCCAGGGACAAGAAATTAATATCTTGTTTCTGTTTTAATTTATAATTCTTTAAATTTGGAGCAGATCCCCATTGAACTTGTCTTATTTTGTCCTTGTACTATTTTAGAATTAATAATTCTATATTAGAATTAATAATTCTTTAGCATTTATTTGTGCTACCTTTCAAATGAAATGACCTTGCTGTGGATGGCACAGAGTATGTGAGCTGAGCAGCACTTAAATATGATCTTTTCCAATACAGACATGCTACATGAAGTTGAACACTTTGCCCATTGACCACACGTTGCATGTTAAGATCATACCATTTATTGGTACAAGGGTCATACTGGAATAAAGCGATTCAAAAAGAGTTGATCTTAGGAAAATAGAAAGTTTTGTAGAGATGCTTCGAAAAGGATATTTGAACATTTGTCTGGGTGTGTGGGGCAGTATGATTTCATTTGTTGCAGCTTAAAGCTGTTCTGCTAACACATGCATGTGATATTTATAATCATATTAGCATAGCTGGTATATATATGCCTATGGGCAACACTACAAGTATTGAAGGGAAAATAATATGATTTCAGAGGGCAAAGGAAGCTTGCTTTTTTTCCTCAAAGCTAAAGGCTGGGCATCTTCCATATCTGCTGGTGTTGGTGATGAAGGGATGCATCGCTCTTCAATAGCTTATATTTTTGGAATGTCTATACACCTCACTGACTCTGGCTTGGAGAAGGTAATTTTTTTCCTGTTCTAAAAGTTCAGGAAAAATCTAATATCACTTGCTAGTTAGCTCTTTTAATAATTTAATTACTTGCATAGTAATTCCTTTGCATGGACGTTAAGAATGGCTGCAATTCATGACTAGATTTTAAATCTAACTTCATCTGTTCATGGTTAAATAAGTTTTTTTTTTTTTGCATGTCCATAAATAATTACTCTTATCAAAAAACTAAGCATTTTGTTTCCATGAATACCCTTGTTTTAAAGAACTTGCTATGATTGCTCTGGATTCTTAGCAGTTGGTTGCATCAAACTTCCACATATTCAACTCTCACATGAAACTACATGACAATTCAAACCAAGACGTGCAAATGGAGTAATAGTTAATTTGAAGTTGGGTCATTTGGAATAAATAATGCAAGCAATAAATTTGATCAAGTTGCCAAATGGAAAGAATTGATTCCAATTTGAAAATTTAAAATGTGATTAGATATGTATTACATCCATTTGGACATGGATGTGGTTTCATTTTTTAAATTTTAGATCTGGCCCATGGATGGTTTTGGCATCAGATCGATCTACTTCATTGCCTACACACGAACATATTCATTGTAGTATGTTTGATTTTATTTTATTCTAATAGCAAGCATAGTTTATTACTATTTCCTGTATGTCTCTCTTTGCAAACTAATCAGCTGAATATTGGATTTTTAATCCTAATTACAGTTAACATATGCTACTGATGATGCAGATATTTGATATCATTGGATTTGTCTATCAATATCTCAAATTACTTCGCCTACTTTCTCCTCAACAATGGATTTTTAAGGAACTCCAAGATATTGGTAATATGGAATTTGGATTTGCGGAGGAGCAACCTCAGGATGATTATGCTGCAGAACTTTCTGGTATTTTTTTTTTTTGTCAATGTCTTTCAGCTGTTTTCATGTCAAATTTTGGTCTTACACTGTCTTTGCTTGTATTAACTTGTCCATATTTATTGACAAATACTTGTCATTGCAGAAAATCTCCTTGTTTATCCGCCAGAGCATGTTATATATGGTGAATATGCTTATAAAATCTGGGATGAGGACATGATAAAAAAAATTTTGGATTTCTTCAAGCCTGGAAACATGAGAATTGACTTAGTTACGAAGTCTATTAACAAGTCACTTAGTAAGTTTTTCTTACACCAGTTCTCATTCCTTTCTATTGTCTGTAATATTTTATTCTTGTATAAGCTTTTAATTAACAAATATTTGATGAAAATCTTGCCTTGTTTGAGCCCCATTTTTGGGCCAAAATGCATTTTAGAATAGTATGTTATTGGAGAATGTGTGGTTAGAAAATTAGGAAAAAATTTGGGTTTACTTGTAAAATTATTTTATGAGAGAATGTGTGGTTGAAAATGAGTTTTTGAAAAAATGGGGACCAAACATAGGCCTTATGAAATATGGTAAATTGCTCTATGGAGATGGCAAAATAATTGTATTTGGTTATCTTTCAATACATGTATGCCGAACATCCTCAGGTCAAATGCATCTAAAAGGAATAAGGTGAATCGAGCTTCTTTTGGTAGAAATGTTGAAAAGTATGGAGACCTAATTTCTTTACGAAACTGTAGTTCTTCAATGAACGTAACCTTATTGAGCCCTAAAGCTGCTTCATTGTATATTCAAATTGATTTGCTTGTCAAACCACAAATCTTCTGAAGAAATGACACAATGCGACTATAAGAGTAAGGCATCTTCAGTGAACAACTAACAAGCTGGCTTAATAATGGTTTTGGACAAAATTATGATTTTGGGCTCCTTCTGACGCATGACCCACAGGCCAAGGAACAGTCTCAGCTAGACACAGTTTCTAATGGGGCGTAAGCTCCTTGGTTCGTTAATTAGAAGGCCTTACTGCAATTGAAGAGTGGTGGATTCGTAAATTCTCTGAAACAATTAAGCCCCAGTTATTTTAAAGAAGAGTTTTTTATGGAGAAAAAAATTCTGTAAAGAAGTTACACAACCCTTCCTGTCAGGGTTTGATAGAGATCAATACTCAGTCAGGTTTAGAAAGCACAAAACCTCAACCTAGAAAGCTAAGAAAATGATGTCATTCCACTCTAAAATATCTTTTACGGTATAATGGCTTTTTTAAGAGCTCGAAAATCCTTATTACCGCTAATGCCAATGCGAATAGAACATGGCATAAATTGCAGCCCAAGAGAACTCCTAAAACTTGTAGGAAATGACTGACACGTGCTAGTTACTCTAGGATTTAGGGAACTATAAACAGCAATAAGTTGAAAATTCTGAAAACGTCTGGCTAATTATAGAAAAATTGAACGAAACCCTGGGCATGAGATGAATTTATTCCTTAAAAAACTTATCATGGGGCATTCTTGTGTGCAAGCGTATTCTACTAGTATGTGTTCATTGCTATTTGGCTTTTTGTTTTTTTGTTTTTTTTTCCTCGTCAATAGTGAAAATACGCACGTTCTTACTGAAAAAATAGCAATAAATTTTCGCGGCTGGTGAAAAAAGTTGCAAAGGTTAACCCTGAATACTGTGCGGACTGGTAATTACAAAGTGTCTAGTGAACCTGGTTTTCTTAATGTCTAATTATATAGAACTTATATTAGTTCACAAAAATAACTTGCTATTTAATTGTTATCTCATTAAATTGATTGACCTATTAGTTGAATTAGCCATGATGATCCAACCAGTAGGGTTGTCTGATCTTAGTCGTTGATGACAATATTTTAGTTCCTTTGCTCAATTCAGACTGAATTAGCTGGTTATCTTGCTGCTCTATTTGGCCAGGTCTATCAATGAGAAACATGGTCATGTCATTTGTGTCACTACTCATAATTAGAGTTTCAAAATTTCCATGTTATTTTCTTTCTGGTTTTCGAATCACGATCTAATTTTAGTCTATTAATGTTAATAGTTCAATCAATACAAAATTGACCTCCGATTCTCCTTTTTGGCATGGTTCCAGATGTTCAACTCGAGCCATGGTTTGGATCCCAATATGTTGAGGAAGACATTCCATCTGCTCTGATGCAATTATGGCAGGATCCTCCCACAATTGATTCCGCTTTACATTTGCCCTCAAAGAACAACTTCATTCCACGTGATTTTTCCATACGTGCTGACAAGGTGTCCTGTCAGTTTGCTGATTTATCATCCCCAAGATGTATACTTGATGAACCAATGACGAAGTTGTGGTACAAGCTTGACAAGACTTTTAAACTTCCTCGTGCTAATACATATTTCCGCATTACATTAAACGGAGGATATGGTAGCTTGAGGAATGCTTTGTTGACTGAGTTATTTATACTACTGCTGAAAGATGAACTTAATGAAATTATTTATCAGGTTGCTCTCTCTCTTGTGTTTCGTGCTTTTATTGAATTTCATTTGTACTTTAGGCTAATCTCGGTGAATCTGTAGATGTTTATTTGCATATGATATGACCTAATTATTTCGATGGCAGGCCAGTGTGGCTAAATTAGAAAGTTCTATTTCTCTATATGGCGACAAGTTAGAGCTAAAGGTTTATGGTTTCAATGATAAGCTTCCAGTCCTCTTGTCAAAAGTTTTGGCAGTTGCTAAATCATTTCTGCCAAAGGATGATCGCTTCGTGGTATGTAAAAGTTGTTACTTCATCCTTGTTTTGTAGCCTTGATAGGTTTTGTTTTTCTTCATAATTTAATTGATTGGTGATTTCATTTGGCTTTGCACGTTTAGCAGTAGTGATATAGCAAGCTAAGAATTAATTCTTGATCTTTTCTGCAAAATTAGCACTCAGCAATTCAATTAAATTAAATTATGTAACGGTTGGCTCATAGTAACCAATAATGATATTTTACACAAATCTTTATGAGAAGAATGATAAACTGTTACAGCAAGGCTTCTACTTGATTCTCATTATAATTAACGTTAATATATTCCTCTGCAGATTTTCTGTAGTAAGTTGTCCTTTTTAGATTTGTTTCATTCACTGATGATCAGTTTTTGATAGGTTATCAAAGAAGATTTAGAGAGAACTTTAAAGAACACCAACATGAAGCCGCTAAATCATTCTTCCTACTTAAGACTGCAAGTATTGTGTCAGAGCTTTTGGGACGTAGAGGAGAAGTTGCTCCTGTTAAGTAACTTGTCGCTGGCTGATTTAACGACTTTTATTCCAGATCTTCTTTCCCAGGTTTGAAACCAGTCTTTACATGTTATGCTATCAAATTACTGCCTTAATGTATAACTTGTATTAGCAGCATATATGCATAAGCCTTCCCTCCTTTTTTTTTTTCCTTTCCTCTTGCTTTGTTTTGTTGTGCTCTGTGCTCATTGCCCTACAGTTGGCGTCAAATAGAAATCCCAATGTGCATGACTATACAACTAGCGTCCTCTCTAGCATTTAACTTGATTTGGTCAAGAATTCTTTTGCTAAGCACATAAAGGAATTTAACACAATCATATCAAATACTAATGCTTCCATCGGAGGATGTGTTACTATGTTTATGGAATATGGAGACAGATAAAATTTAGTTAATATTTACTTATTAGTTAAATCTATAGTAAGTTTACTAGTAGTAACTAGTGTTCTTGGATCAGGATGTGCCAAAAGACTAAAATTGAAACATTTACTATTCATTGGAAACTTCCACTATTAGTACTATGATTCATATACATATTTTTAACAAGAAAAAATTGGATAACTTGTCGAATTATTTCAAATTTTATGTCTTTTTATAAGCGAAGTGCAAAAAATATAAACATTGAAAATAAGTCTCTACAACTATTTTCCATTGATAGGATTTAATTGACCATGGAAAGGAAACTTCATTCTGCTCTACTCAAAAGTTAAAGCGACAAGGTGATAATCAATTCCCATCTAACGTGCATAAATCCAGTCAAAGATAGACATCTCATGAATTGAACTAAAGAAATTTGAACATATATATCGGGGAAAAAATCTATATCAGGAGAAAATCGTTTTTTAACTCAAACTAAATTGCAAATCATGTTTAGGTTTGGTTTGGTTTGGTTTAGGCGATTGAACGATTTTAGTTTAGATTTGGAATATTATCGAACTGTTTAAGATGGATTCAATCTAGTAACACACGTCAAAATAGAACATATAACTATCGAGAGATTGAAGAAATAGTGTAACAAGTACCTCTTGAAGCTACAATATAAAATTCTCTCGCCTGTAGGAGTTGCAAAAGTCTTGCCGACCGAATCAAGCATGTCTAGACCAGATCTTTACCTAAACTATCCAAATTATGGTGATGACTCGGAAAATTTTTAGCGTCTAAAGTTTTCTTGGAGAGGAGAGTGGTCATAGCCATAACCTTCATATATATAAGTTCCACCATCATAGAATTCTAATGCCACTACTCCCATTCATCTCATCAAGATATTTGTCTAAACTGACGACTGACGATGTACACCAAGCCCAATTGAAACTCTAGACATTATTAAGTTACAATCCAACTTATTATTAGAAGTCCAATCAATGTTAGCACAACACCAGATAATTCCAAAATGAAATGTCAATGGCAAGTCACGAAAAATGGAGAAACATTTTAAATTTTAAAGACCATCTAATAACAAAAGCGAAGGTTTAGTGACATGATTTTAGCACACTATTTGTCTTAGTTGGGCATAGTTAACGGCATTGACCAACCACGTGATATTTTCCTTGGCATGTGAACAGTTCCTTTGACTGACTTCATCAGAATGATAGATGGTATTGCGTTTGGAGGTTGAATGATCCTGAGGAAACCCTTCAAAGTTCAATGACGTAGTAACAAAAGAAAAGTTTAGTGTCCAATGATATAATTATCCCTTAAATAAGCAGATTGTATTTGTTTATTCTTAATACATCTAATTAGGGAAGACCGTAAAAGATGATAAAAGCCAAACAATGGAAAAAAAGACTAGAATACAAGTTTTATTTTCTTTTATTTGGAATATTAGAAAAAGTCCCCCAAAAAATTTAAAAAAATTGGTTGTTAATTTTTCTATTTTAATGTTATTAGAACTCTAATACTTTTCAAGAGAAATGTTTCCTTTAAGGATCAATACCTAAATTTAACAGAGAAAACACTACCTTTACCCTACGTTTTCCCTGGCCTACATAACATTTATGCATAACGTGCTGGGTAATTAGCGCAAAAGAGAATCCAATAGAGCCTGAGCTGCTTAGCTTATGAACAATGCACGCCGGCACGTAAGTTGAAGCAATATTTAATGCACTGTCTGTGTCTACAATGGTTGTTTTTCAATATTGACAGGGAGTTCTGGTTGAGAGTTGAAAATTTTGCTATTCGGTTTAATGTTTCATTTTCACTATTGAAAATAATGCCAAGAATCTTGTCAGTTACGTTTACTTTAAGTAGGATGTATTTGTAAATTTACTAACATCCAGAAAGGAATAAGATCCTTGAAATGGAGACAGAGTAATTTAAAGGTGTGTTAACACAAGATTTCTGTTTGCCAATAAACCTATGTCGTGTGGACTCCTGTTATAATTCAAGTACCTTTACTGGACTTCTCATACTGGAACATTGTTTGGGTTTATAGATTTTTCATTTTAGACATAAACTATACGTTGTTGATGATTTGATACTTTGACAATAATGTGGTTCCGGTACTAGTATCTAAGTCCATACATAATGGAATAATACATGAATTTGAGGATTTCCCCATTCTCCTCAGGCAAGTTAAAAAAGGTGAACAATTGTGAATAGAGCAATTTTATGTTTAAGAAAGTCCAATTAATTTCTTCTTCTTTTTTTTTTAACAAATCTGATGTTTATGACTTGATAAATCCTTCTAAGCCTAGTTAATGTAGAAATTTAAATCCCACCAGGAGATGGGAAACAAAACCTTTAAAGTAACTCCTTAAGCAAGAATGCAGCTAATAAAATAACCTCAACCAATAGGGAAACATACTAAAGGGAAATATGTATCTAAAATAGTAGAATACTTTGTGGAGTAACATGTATGCAGGACTATCTTTTCAATCATTTTTTCCTCAGCATCGCTGCCCTCCATTTTCATGCAGTTGTATATTGAGGGCTTGTGTCATGGGAATTTTCTGGAAGAGGAAGCTCTAGATGTTTCCAATATATTCAGAAGTAATTTCTCTGTGCAACCACTTCCATTTGAGATGAGACACAAGGAATCTGTGGTGTGTCTTCCATCAAGCGCTGACCTAGTCAGAGATGTCAGGGTGAAAAATAAACTAGAAACAAACTCTGTTTTGGAGGTAATCTAAAAAGGCACTTACTATAGGCTTCTACACTAGTTATTAGAAAGATGTTGCTAATGCTGTCTAGTCTTTTTTTTATTTTGGTTCTATTTGCAGTTTTACTTTCAGATTGAACCAGAAGGAGGAATTGACTTGGTTAAATTGAAAGCATTGATTGACCTTTTTGACGAAATAGTGGAAGAACCGCTTTTCAATCGGCTCAGGTATAATTCAGTTTGAGGCTTGAAGCTAGAATATATTGGATCATAAGATGATGGTTGGATTCCAATTCCTTCACATTTTCGACAAATAAACGTTATAAAATATCATAGTAGTCTCTCTCTATGCACACGCGCGCAAGCACGTGTTCATACATGCATGCATTGATTTAAATACTGCTCCCCCTGTTAAGGAATGACTAATTCATGATTTCATTGATGTTAAAATAGGACAAAAGAGCAACTTGGCTATGTTGTTGACTGTAGCCCACGGGTGACATACCGCATATTAGGGTTCTGTTTCCGCGTTCAATCTTCTAAGTTCAATCCTGTGTACTTACAAGAGAGGATTGACAACTTCATAAACGGCCTAGAAGAGATGTTGGTAAGTATGATATCTTTCTTTCTAATGCATTTGGCCATGACAGTTCTCTATTCTTCACTAGCAGCAATCAGCATTTAGCTTGTGTCTTGTGGTTAGCATAAGAACTCTATACATTGTCGCAATTTGTTGTAGTTTGAGGAATATTCTGCATTGAAATATTAAGTATTGAAGTTGATTCTGGATACTGATGATACTTAGCGATGTGATATACATTTGTTATGTGGTTCTCTTATATCCATCGATTTCTGACTGTAGAAGATTTACATTGAAACCTTTCCTTCAACCCCTTGAAGGAAAAAAAAGAAAAAGCAAAACAATCATAGGAAAACTGGAAAAGCATTGATGGAAAAGAATGGCCAGGAACTGGTCTGTTAGTCAATTTTTTTTTGCATACATTGATTTTTTCCGTATATAGAGATCATACCTTAAATCTGCTCTGTGGTGTGTTCTGTTTTTCTCTCATTTGTTATTTATATCGAATTGAACAGTACCTTTTTTCAAAAGGTCAACTCTGTTCATATGATTCCTTGATGGAACTTTTTGGTTCTGCAGAATGGACTCGACAATGAAATGTTTGAGAATTACAAAAGCGGGTTAATGGGCAAGCTTCTTGAGAAAGATCCATCTCTTGTATATGAAACAAATCGTCTTTGGGGTCAAATAGTTGATAAAAGGTAAGAGATTATTTTGTATATTTTGTGTGTAAAGATTAGAGAAGTGAAACCTCTTTTGTGAACTTACAGGATAGCAGTTTGATGCAGGCGCGAATGAATCTTGAACCTTTTACCTTCAATTAAGTTTGGAGAATTTCCATACTACTTGCACCCTGAATATACATATTGTTTTTAGTTTCAGTTACACCCACATGCAAGTTATTTTTTGGAAAATATGCATTGTCCAATATGTGAAAATCTAGTGGTGCTAGGAAAATACTTGATCGGCATTTGAGATGGGTTAGTGTTGACGACCTCCAAAATGCATTTAGCTCACATCTATGTAATGCTTACAGTGTAAACAAAGTTCCCTTAATTTTGAATAATGGTAATAAATTGTTGTATAAATGATGCCTAATAAACGAGATGTATTACAATCACTTGCATCAGTCTGTGTCATCCAATTTTTTAACATATTACTGTCTTGACCTTTGATGACCGTCTTTTAGGTATATGTTTGACATGTCCGAAAAGGAAGCAGAGGAGCTTAGGGGTATTCAAAAGACAGACATTATCAACTGGTACAACACTTACTTAAAGCAACCCTCTCCGAAGTGCCGGAGGCTTGCAATACGGGTGTGGGGTTGCAACACAGAATGGAAGAATGTGGATGCACAAACATCATCTGCAAAGGTTATTGAAGATGTTGAAGGTTTCAAGAAGTTGTCTGAGTTCTATCCAAGCCTTTGTTGAAACAAAAGTTATTGCTCTACTTCATCATTTCGAAGTTGGTAAGTTTACCTCAAATTATAGGAAGATTATTTTATATGATATACCATAAATTCAGAAAATTAAGAATAAATTGGGTGAAATTTATTACTGATAACAATGATTGAAGAGTCACTCCGTACCTTTCATTTTTTCACAAGAGAAACCATGGATAATAGGCTTTTGTGTTAATCCACTGAGCTCATTTTTATCTCATGTTTATTGTCACCCGAATTTTGGATATATTCAAATGTTCTACTGCTGGATAAGAGCTTTCTGCAGTTGAATAAATTTTTTAAGTAATTATCGTATTCTTAAATCTTAAGCATCGTATAACTGACGTGTAAATGCTAGCTTTTGATAACAGTTTATGCTTTGCATCAGCCTTTTTATGTGCTTTTTCTTGAAGTGCACAAAGCCTTCTGACAAACACCGAACACCGCCTCTCATCCGCTTCGCATATTCTTCAATTTCACGGTCGTGCACATGAATACTTTCCTCAACGCAATAAGAAAACAGAACCAGTTGAAATATGTTAAAAACATATTTATAATTATATTTATCTAAATTAAAAGCTACTTTTCAACTATAAGTAAAAAATTTCCATATCATTGCCTATTTGATAGTATATAGAAAAGCAAAAATGCTATTTGTATAATGTTGGATGACATTGGTTGACAATTTTTGTCAAAAAATTATTGGTTAAAAAAAATCTATAGGTTTTCAAACGGACTAATGACAACATGTCATGTGACATATTGTTAATGAATATTGTACACTGGCATGGTTCATGGAAAAATAGCTATTATTCTTTTTGTGAATTGGTTGTTCTTAGGTGAAATAGAATTAGGGTCGTTTGATTAGCAAATGTGGAAAAACTTAATAATTTCATGTTAATTGGAAAATAAAAATTCAAGTACTCTAGAGGAATACATTTTTCATGAAATTGACAAAAAAAATAAAATTGAAAGTGGTTATACTTTGGAATTCGAACTTCATTTTCACTTTCGTATCAAACGGTCAAAGTAAAAATTGAATTCCTCGAATGTGATATTTTTCATAGAATCTAAACCAATCAAATAATTCTTAGCAATTCGCACTGAAAAAGCGAAAATTGATGGGGGTAAATTAAAAAAGTTCAGATAGAACCAACAAAATTGCATATTTCTCAATGAACAAATCACATCGACTTAAAAAATAAAAAAGAATTGTAGTGCACATGCGAGTCCACGTCTAGCTTTGTATTTTTCTCATTAACAAAGTAGTATATTTCGTGTTATAGATTTTGACAAGTTATGGTACCACTATTTGACTAAAAAAAAGTGATATATTACCCACTTTTGTTTCAGACAGGCGCCGTAGAAATTGACGTGTTTTTCCTAATTTAAAACATACTAATATGTCATAATTAATATGTTTTGACAATTGTCTGTCAATAGATTATTTAAAAGATGCTCTACACTTCATTTTCAAAGAGAGACGGTTTAGCGTACTCAAAATGAGTTATCGTTTAACCTTCCATTGAAAAAATATATAAAAAGAGTTCTTTGAAATCAACATCATTCCAACAAAGAGAATCCAAATATATATTGTAGGGCTATTCTTGTTTTTTACATTTCTTACAAAATTTTATTTCTCAATCACTGATGTAAGCTTTATTTTTAACAAATTTAAGTCGACTATCGATAAACTATTCTTCACCATTTACAACTAGCCATGTTACCCTTGTTTTTATTTAAAATTATTCGACTGCGACATTGTAATTACTACGTATACGTGAGCTTTTCAAGATTCACTTAAAAATATAGTTTACTACGTAAATTATTATTCTCTTAATTTATGTTCAAATAATATTGTATCGATGCATTGATGTGTATTTGAATCGACTTCTTATGTGTGAAAACATGAGTTTTAATTCAACTCTAATTAAGCCGCGTTTGGGAGTCATTAATTTCTTGTAATGTGTGGTTAAAAAGTAAGAAAATTTTATTGATTTGTGTATAATATTTTATTGTATGAATGTGTGGTGAAAAATGACACAGTAGTAAACAATTTAAAATTTTAAAGGATGAGATATGTGTGGTGGAGAATGATACAGAAGTAAACAATTTAAACTTTTAAAGGACGACAGATATGGGCAAACTATATGACAAATTTTAGTCATGGCTGGGATTAGAGGAATTTATTTAAGTGTGACCCAACATCCAACAAAAACCAAACATATCAAATCTCATGTCTGGAGTTCCCATGCACAAGTCCAAAAGGGCCAAAATAGCTTATTTTAAAATAAGTATTTATTAGAAATCAGCTTAATATACCTAATTCAAGCCTAGTAGTTACATGACATGGGATTTTATTATAATCCAAGCTTTTTTGAATAAAAAAAAGGGAAAAATTTGCTTTCGGTGGAAAAGATTACATTCTCTGCTAAACAAAACAATGCTGCTGATACTATGCAAAGTTGGCATCCAAAAGGCAATCTATATAATTTGTATTTAGAAGAAAATAAATAAAATAATTTTTAATATATGTCGATAGTGTAATTGTTCATAATTTTGGCAATCGAGTTGTTTCTCTTATTCTTTGTCTATGCGGGCTTGCAAACGTCAAAGAATGTGCTTGATTGCTTCTTAGGCGATGCTTCAACAACTTTCGTACTTACAAACCATTTGGCTCGTGAACTTTTTCAGTAAATATGTAATAATTAGATTTTGAAATTGAATCACTTTATCTAAAAGAATTTAAATATAAAAAAATAAAAATAATTTATATCTTTATGTCTCCTTGTACAGAAGAATTGCTGCCAGAATTAATACAGACAACAACATCTGTTTCGTCACTCTATTTTTTTTTTTTTTATTTTGCCATTGTCCAACAGAAAATTGCCATGTGTCGTCTGTATTAATTTTGGAAGCATATTTTCTGTACAAATAACAGCTCTCTAATTTCTCACTACATGTATAAATTTACATCTACAAGTGGGCAATTATTTATTTTTCTTTTTCCATCTCCTTTAGAACTATTTAATAAAATCCCCAAATTTAAATCGCAGGTATCCTTGTCTCCCAGCAATCGTCAGTTTATGAGCAGGTTAAATAAATCAACCAATTAAAATAATAATGATAATCTTTCAACTTCAAATAAATAAATAAATATATTTATTTAATTAATAGACTGACGACGACTTGTACTTTTTCGCCACGTGTCGTGTAGCCTGCTAATCTTCTTCTGCTGCTGCATAAGATAATTCCACAATTTCAGCTAATCGCCGCCATTAACCAGACGAGATGCTCTCCTCCTTAGTTGATTGTTGATTTACATAATTAATCTTGAACTTTGCTACAGATCGAGATTTCATCAACGATTACATAATTTACATGTGGCTCTATGTCATTGGTTGGTGGAAAAAAAATCAATTTCTTTTGACCAATGGCAGGATGCCACACATAAATTATGTAATTCTTGATGTATTTTTTAATGTACAAGTAGAATAATTAATTAATCTTTAACTCTTTTATGATTAGATACATGAATGTATAATTAATTTTATGAAGTTCTACTCGTGCCCTAAAAGAAACAAGAAGAATACGGAATTACGCTTGTTTTCTGAAAGTGGGAATAAAAAGTCTCATATCAACTAGACAGCATTTCTTTTATGTGTCCAAGATCCGAATGAAGGCATGGGCTCTAATAAATCATGATGGTAAAATATTCTTTGGTTGGCTCGCAAGACACTTGTATTAATGTAAGTCGATGATTGTAATGAGTGTTAGAATTGGGGTATGATGAAGCTGAGATTTTTCTTATTTGTTGAAGAATCGGGGATAGATTACTTCTCAAATGAGGGTTAAGATAAGTGGTCCTTTGTTCGGGGATGGGTTGTTGGAACGTGTGGACAATGTCCCACATCAGTTACGTGGAAGGATGTTTAGATTTTAAAAACAAATCGTAACATTGATTCTAATTGTTAATCTTTTAAAATAGAACTTTAAGACTCAAATGCATATGTACAAGTTGAGCTTTTAGATTTTCAACTGGAGCATATAGATATTTTTGAGTTCGAACCTCGACCTTATCCATTTACAGGGAATTGAACTCCACGTCAAACTTTCAAGTGAGTTGCACATGAGACGACGAGTTAGATGTATAAATTTAAATAAATTAATATATCCAAAAATATTTATCATAAAGAAGATATAAAGCTACAATAAAGTGGAGAAGAATTGCATGTGGAAAAAGTGGGCCCACAAAGCTTTGCTTCTGCTAATTGGCAACCCAACCAGAACCACTGCATGTGCACTTTTTTTTTTATCATTTATTACACAATTTTGCTTATTCTTACATGAATCTCTTTGGCCGGCTATCAAGCCCATCTCGTGTGTGTCTCCCCTCTCCAATTTTGTCACTCAAATTTCTTCAACCCCCCATTATATATACACCACTCCATTCGCTTCATTCTCCACTCCAACCTTAACTTCAAATGAAAAGTCACAACCCTCTATTGCCCATATTCACAATGGATGTTAGTGTTACCTTAATGGCTTTTGTAACACTTGCTTTCTTCAGTCTACAATTTCATAGTATTAAAGCTGATTATGGTGGTTGGCAAAGTGCTCATGCCACTTTCTATGGCGGTGGTGATGCGTCTGGAACCATGGGTATGTAACTTTAATGATGTCTAGTCGAGTGTACGGAGTCTGTTATCTAAGTAAATAATATGATTGTTGATTTTTTGTAGGAGGAGCATGTGGATATGGGAATTTGTATAGTCAAGGCTACGGAACAAATACTGCAGCACTAAGCACAGCCTTGTTCAACAATGGATTGAGTTGCGGTGCGTGTTATGAAATGCGATGCAATGACGACCCCAAATGGTGCCTCTCCGGGACTATCACCGTCACAGCCACCAACTTTTGCCCTCCAAACAACGCCTTGCCAAATAACAACGGTGGTTGGTGCAATCCTCCCCTTCAACATTTTGACTTGGCTCAACCCGCTTTCCTTCAAATTGCTCAGTATCGCGCTGGAATTGTACCCGTCATCTTTAGAAGGTCTGTCTTCACTTTTTATAGTATCGTCTAGTGCTGTATAGAGTCAAGTCATTCTTGTGATACAGTTGGACTGAAAATTTAACTATTTTTGGAAATTTATTTGTAGGGTCCCATGTGCTAAGAAAGGGGGAATTAGGTTCACCATAAATGGGCACTCATACTTCAACTTGGTTTTGATCACCAATGTCGCGGGTGCAGGAGATGTCCATGCAGTGTCAATCAAAGGGTCAAGAACAGGGTGGCAAACTATGTCCAGAAATTGGGGCCAAAACTGGCAAAGCAATTCATACCTCAATGGACAGAGCCTTTCATTTAGAGTTGCCATCAGTGATGGTAGAACCGTCACGAGCTTCAACGTGGCGCCTTCTAATTGGCAGTTTGGTCAGACCTTCCAAGGGGGTCAATTCTAGATTTTCTTCCCATATATTATTCAATCTTTGAAATACATTGCCACGTTTGATACCGTGAATTGTATAGCATTGAACAGTATTATACTTTTATTAATTGTACCGTTCAATTCTATTACATATTACATATCGAATATGTCTTATAGTTTAGTACTATGTATACCAAGAGAGTGTAGTAAAATACGAGTAGTGGCCTTGAAATTGAGGTTGCTATTTAGCACCCGGCTTGGCCTTATTTGCTTATATTCCTATTATCTTATGGTTTCGAGAATTGTACTCTGTCGTTTTCTTCCACTATAATAGTTAAAATTAATCTCTTGCCAACTTTCACAATACAAATTTTCTACAAATCATTGCAAAATTATCGAGGAGGGTTGTTGAATGGATTACACGAGAGAATTCCATCTTAAAAAGGGACAAATACTAACAATATAACTCGGACTTGTCACAAGCTCCGTCTAGTCGGGAAATTGAATTACACATACGGGTTTAGACCTATTATTTTCTTAGCTTTCCTCTCGTCTAGATTTATCTATAAATCTAATAAAGATATTGACAAATTTAAGGTTACAATGTTTGAATAACATTTATTTGTCGAACCAATCTCAAGAGTTGTGTTTTGCTTCAGATTTAACATTCCAGCTTTTGGGTTAACTTTTAATTGATTCATCAAAGGATTTAGATGAATAACAAGATAAATTTAGTAAAATAATTTTAAAA
>CAIGRK010206703.1:0-15477 GCA_903798315.1 Fraxinus greggii
AAAGTTTTAATAGATTTTGATGAAAATTAGCGAGACTTTGACTAAAAGGTTAATAGAAGTTGTAGATCTTAATAAACCTAAGTTTGATGGGACTAAAATCAATTTTTAATATATTTTGATAAAATTTGATGAAATATGTGGTGGAAAAGTTGTAGGATCCATATGTCTAATATGAAGTTGCATAAAATTTAAATTAATTTATCTTAAGATTTTTTTTTTTATAAATGGTTTGACGATTTGAAATCATTTGCAAAAGATTGAAATCTAAACCAAACCACTTCGAAAATGTTTGATTCGATTCAAAGTCAAAATGTTGACAGATCAACTTAGACTCAAACCAACGATATCAAAAAAACAGTTTCCTGCTTCACGGTTTCATTGTTCAACTCTTATAGTTTTGACCCGTAAACCATCATTTTCATTTTTGAGTAGTCATTTTAAGAATAAAGACTATGTCCCTGTTTGGTGTGGATTAAAATCAGATTTTTATTATATTCTTATAAAAATTGATGAAATGCGCAATTGAAAAACTCGTGAATTTTATCAAGGTGTTGTTTGATCTTCATTATTATCAAAATACAATTTTCTCTTTTATTTTCAAACACACATTCTTTAATAAAATAATATTGCACGCAAACCCAATTTTTTTTATTTTTTAACCTCATATTCTCTATCAATCTACTATTCTAAAATGTATTTTTTAAGAAAAATGGGACTCAAACAAGGTCCAAATATGTGATTTCAATAATTATTAATTTTAATTTAAATTAAAATCTGAATTTTAAATCCTATCAATAGAGATTATGTTGATTTATTAGATCATAAATGAATATACTATAGCTGAAGAAAAATCTCAAGAAGAGAAGTCCAAAAGAAAATAAGAGACTAAAGAGGGAAAACGACCCCATTTTAGTAGAGAAAATGAATATTCAAGAAGATGAGGGACCAAAGAGCAAAACCGCCTTATAACCCTATAAATTACGGAGAAGAAACTACGGTGGAATTGTGTCAGAAAACTCAGCCCCTTCTCTCTACAAGGGTTTCAGTTTCAATCATTTCTACACACAAAATAAACCCTATACATACGTAGATACACTCTTTCGTCTCTCTCTGTTCTTTCGATGTGCCTGCATCCACCACCCCTTTTTCTCCACAAGGTCAGCCCCCCGTTTCAACACGCACATACTTTCTCTTTGTTTATGTATTAATTGATGGGATTTCGATTTTGATTCATGGGTTCATCGGTAGTCAATGAATTTTGTGTTATTTGTTTATGATGATGATATTCTGATATACTGATTCTTGGTTAATTTAATTTAATTAATTAATTAATTTTTTTCTTGCAGTAAATAGAGTAGCGGAGGTTAAAATGGCTAGTTCAAGATCAAGCTTGCCATCCAGGCTACGCCAACTGCTATCTAGTGAAGGAGCTATCGGTCCCTCTTTCAAACTCGACTCCGAGCCTGTATTACTTCTCTTAGTTTCTCTATCTAGCTTTATGATTACGTGTTTGCGTTTCCCAATTGACGTTCAAGGTTTTGTTTTTTAGTAATTATTAAAGGGTGAATCGGCCCATACTATTTACTGAATTGTTGAGGTTTAATAACTAAATCAGTATCAGAAAATATGTTTTATAGAAATGGCAGTTTTGTCTGAGAGCAATGACTCTTTCTTTTTATTTTTTTTATTTTTTTTTATGAGTGATGGGGGTAGGTGGGAAGGGGGAATGGATGGATAGAGGATTGGATAAATTTTTTAACACATGCCAATTGTGATTACTACTGATTTAGATTTAATGGTTCATTATTTGCTCTGTTTATGTTGGAAATAAAGAAAGCTGTGATAGATGCTCCTTTATGTTGTATTCTGTAAGTCCTCTGGTCATGTAAATGGAATTCTGAAATCTCTCTCCCTTTATTACTTGTTATGTAGTTATGTTTAGTCTAATTAACACTTCACATGTCTCAAGACATGCTTGGGCCAAATGAGAACTGAGTGGAGGCATTTTGAACTCTCTTTCTAATTTAAAAGTTAAATGTATTTTATTTGAATGAGGTTGTATTTGGTTCTATTTTGATTTTAAACTCAAAAGGGAGCAGTTTATTGATATCTTATTGATTTTGTTCTTGAAACTGTAATTACATCTAGCTTTCTATTTCATCTATAAAGTAACTACTGTGATATAAAGGCAAGAAGCTGCTTGAAAACATTCTCCCGTGAATTTTAAAAATTGAATAAAAATGTGAAGACCAATTATATGGTGCTGCCTTAGCAATGAAACTTGGATATGACAGTTAAGATATCTCCTCATGGAATCATGGGGAAGACAATCAGGAGGAGAGCAAGAAGTGATTGGGTGGGGGTGAATATGGAGGACAAGACAATCATGTTTAAATTTTCTCTCCTTGGTGGCCATTCAAAAGAATTAAAACATAAAACTTTGCTTCCAGAATGTTAAAATTTTGAAAGACGTTTTGAAAAAATTGCAAAGGGAATATGTCTACCAAATGTCTGTTTTAGGTGTTCTTTTTCTTTTTTATTTATGTGGCTAAATACATATAAGCACACATAAGCAGAAAACTTCTAATAAAAAAAGAGATGAAATACCTGATTGATATATTCATGCTTTTGTGGAGGTGGGATAGTTGGGGGAGTGACTGAAAAAAATACCAGTTTATAGTAATATACAAATTGCTCATATAGCAATTGATGAATTCGTGATCTATTCACCTTCTTGATAATTCAATGTACTGAATATAGAATCACTGACCTGATGGTTTTACACTACTGATTACCAAATATGCATGGAAGGCGTACTGCAATTGGCTGCCAATTCTTTTGATTTTGTATTCTTTAAATTTAAATTCTCGGTAATTCATCTCTATCCAGTGGAAGAATACCATTGTGTGTTATCAATCCATTAGCTTTACTTTATGTCTCCATCATGATCTTGATTATCACATTTTAATAATTTGGAGCAAATTTCTGTACTCTACTAGTGGGACATTATGGGTGAACTTGCTGAAATTAAATTTTCTGGTTTAAACAGTGATATTGCACTCCTGTAATTGTTAAAATATCAAGCTGTATGATTTTTGTTATGTACTCTGAGATCTGACTTGGAGATAAGATTAACTTTTACCATTTTTATGTAATCTGTCCTTTTCTTGCCTGGTTCATGAATCCTGACTTTATTTTTCTCTCAGCCTCCAAGAATAAAGGCATTTATTGACAAGGTGATTCAATGTCCATTACAAGACATAGCAATACCTCTGTCTGGTTTTCGTTGGGAGTTTGGCAAGGTGGTGATTAGTCCTCATTATTGTTATTCTTTTCCTGTGTGTCATTGTCCTTCCACTTATAGTTGCTTTGTTCCAGGGGAATTTCCATCACTGGAGACCATTATTTCTGCACTTTGATACATATTTCAAGACATATTTATCCAATAGAAACGATCTCCTCTTGTCCGACAGTATTTTAGGTGATGAATGCCCATTTCCAAAACAAGCGGTTCTGCAAATTCTGCGAGTGATGCAATTTATTCTAGATAATTGCCACAATAAGAGTTCTTTTAGTGGCTTAGAGGTAAGCTGAAGACTGAAAATACAGTTAATTTTTATTGTAGTTGTATAAAGATTTTATCATGCATCTTTACTAGTCTACTTAACATTGCTCCCCCCTTCCCGAAAAAAAGGACTAAGTTCACTCTGGTTTTCTGTATCCTGATGTGCGACAAGAAATTCAATCCTGTATAAGTTCTTTCTGTCCTAAACTTCTTCGCTCTTCAGCATTTCAGGCTCTTGCTTGCATCAACCGATCCTGAAATTGTCATTGCAGCTTTGGAGACACTATCTGCCCTAGTAAAGATAATTCCGTCCAAACTACATGCAAATGGAAAGCTAGTTGGGTGTGGCTCCTTGAACAGCTGTCTCCTTTCCCTTGCACAGGGATGGGGTACAAAAGAAGAAGGCTTGGGATTGTATTCTTGTGTCACACTACATGAGAGGACCTCAGAGGAAGGGCTTAACCTCTTTCCATCTGATGTGCAAAGTGATCAGGAAAAGTTGCAGTATCGCATAGGGTCAACTCTTTATTTTGAACTGCGTGGTGCCAATTCTCACAGCATTTCAGAACCTAATGATGACACAGTTTCTTCTGGGATGAGTGTGATTAATCTCCCTGATCTTCATTTACACAAAGAAGATGATCTGTCACTTATGAAGTTGTGCATTGATCAGTATAATGTACCTTCAGAGCATAGGTTCTCATTGTTGACCAGAATCAGATATGCCCATGCCTTCCGTTCTCCCAGAATATGCAGGATTTTCAGCAAGATTTGTCTTCTCGCTTTCATTGTGCTTGTACAGTCTAGTGATTCACAAGATGAACTTGTTTCCTTTTTTGCTAATGAGCCAGAATATACAAATGAATTAATCAGAATTGTGAGGTCTGAAGAAATCATTTCTGTAAGCATAAGAACACTTGCGATGACAGCTTTGGGAGCATTGTTAGCTGCATATTCAGCATCTCATGAACGTGCACGGATATTAAGTGGATCAAGCATCAGTTTTGCAGGTGGTAATCGCACGATCCTCTTAAATGTACTTCAAAGAGCGATCTTGTCTTTGAAAAACTCCAGTGATCTGTCATCTGTTGCCTTCGTTGAAGCACTTCTACAGTTTTACATGCTACATGTCATATCTTCTTCAAGTACTGGGAGCATTATTCGGGGGTCAGGAATGGTACCTACTTTTTTACCTCTTTTGGAAGATTCAGATCCCAAACACGTGCATCTTGTCTATTTAGCTGTGAAGACTCTGCAGAAGCTCATGGATTACAGCAATACAGCAGTGACTCTTTTCAAAGATTTGGGTGGAGTAGAGCTTTTGGTTTACAGATTGCAGATTGAAGTGCATAGAATGATTGACTTGGCCGAGGCTGTAAACAAGAGTATTATCATTGGTGAACATTATAAATACAGTGATGATCAGTTCTATGCTGAGAAGAAACTCATCAAGGCTTTGTTGAAGGCACTTGGTTCTGCGACTTATGCTGCGGCAAATGCTACAAGATCACAGAATTCTTATGATGTTTCTTTAACTCCCACTTTGTCAATGATTTTCAGTAACATGGAAAAATTTGGAGGTGAGATATATTCCTCAGCTGTAACTCTTATGAGTGAAATGATTCATAAAGACCCAACCTGTTTTAATGTCTTGCATGAATTGGGTCTACCTGCTGCATTTCTGTCATCAGTGTCGGCTGGTATACTTCCTTCTTCAAAAGCTGTTACGTGCATTCTGAATGGCCTCGGTGCAATTTGCCTCAATGCCAAGGGCTTAGAGGCAGTGAGAGAAACTTCGGCTTTACGCTTCCTTATTGATATATTCACTGAAAAAAAGTATGTGATGGCAATGAATGAGGGTATTGTTCCTTTGGCGAATGCTCTGGAAGAGCTATTACGGCATGTATCTTCATTGAGAGGTACTGGTGTTGATCTTATTATTGAAATTGTTAATAAGATTGCATTGCATGGAGACACAACAGGTTCTGGGTCATCAACGAATGATGATGGAAACAACACAGTGGTAATGGATTCTGAGGACAGAGAAAATTTAGGGTCTTGCTCCCTCTCCATTGGTGCGAAAGATTTGTTGGTTGAAGGCATCAGTGACGAGCAGTTTATCCAGCTTTGTATCTTTCATGTGATGGTTCTTGTTCACAGGACAATAATAAATTCTGAGACATGTCGGTTATTTGTGGAGAAGTCCGGTATTGAAGCTTTATTCAAACTGCTGTTACGCCCTAGTATTACTCAATCAACCGAAGGAATGTCCATAGCATTGCATAGCACCTTGGTATTTAAGAGTTTCACTCAGCATCATTCTGTTCCTTTGGCTCGTGCCTTCTGTTCCGCACTCAGAGATCATCTGAAGAAAACAGTGACTGCGTTCAGTGTGGTCTCTGGTTCCTTTCTGCTCGACCCTAAGAACACTCAAGACAGCCGTGTATTTTTGTCCCTCTCCCTTGTTGAATTCCTCTTATTTTTGGCTGTATCAAAGGACAATCGCTGGGTAACTGCATTGCTTGCAGAATTTGGTAATGGCAGTAACGATGTTCTGGAAGATATGGGTATTATTCACCGTGAAGTTCTATGGCAAATTGCTCAACTTGAAGATGCTAAGGTTGATACAGAGGTAGACTTTACCGGTTCTGGTGATGATTCACGATTGCCAGAATTGGGTGCAAATGAAACTGAAGACCAGAGATTGAATACTGTCAGGCAGTTTCTTGATCCTTCTCTCAGAAGGCGAACATCTGGATGGAGCTTTGAATCCCAATTTTTTGACCTTATAAATCTTTATCGTGATCTCTCTCAGCAACAACAGACTATAGATGGACCTTCGAGTTCGTGGCTGGGAGCCAGTCAAGAAGCACATCAGTCCGGTTCATCTGATGGTACTGAAATCTGTGATAGAAAGGAAAATGACAAGCAGAAATCTTATTTTCATTCTTGTTGTGATATGGTAAGATCATTATCTATTCACATCACCCACTTGTTTCAAGAGTTGGGAAAGGTGATGCTACTCCCATCTCGTCGCCGGGATGATATGCTAAATGTGTCTGCTCCCTCAAAATCAGTGGCTTCTACCTTTGCTTTGATTTCTTTAGACCACATGAATTTTGGGGGTCACCCATCTGGATCAGAGGCATCTATTTCAATCAAGTGTCGCTACTTTGGCAAGGTTATTGATTTCATTGACGGCGTGCTTCTGGACAAACCTGACTCTTGTAATCCTGTTATATTAAATAGCTTGTATGGACAAGGGGTTATTCAATCAGTATTGACAACATTTGAAGCTACCAGTCAGTTGCTTTTTACCATCAACAGAACTCCTGCATCTCCCATGGAGACTGACGAGGGGAGGCAAGACCAAATAGATGAAACAGATAGCTCGTGGATATATGGATCCTTGGCTAGCTATGGTAAACTTATGGACCATTTGGTGACTTCATCTTATATATTAACCCCCTTCACAAAGCATTTGCTAGCCCAGCCTCTGGTTAGTGGGGGTGCCCCATTTCCTCGGGATGCAGAAACATTTGTGAAGATCCTTCACTCTATGGTGCTGAAGGCTGTGCTTCCTGTTTGGACCCACCCACAATTCCCAGAATGCAGTTATGAGTTCATTGCAAGAGTTGTTCACATTGTGAGGCACATCTTCTCTGGTGTAGAAGTGAAAAATGTTAATAATAATGCAGGCCGTGTGGCTGGGCCTCCACCGAATGAGTCAGCAATTTCAATGATTGTAGAGATGGGATTTTCCAGGTCTCGAGCTGAAGAGGCCCTGAGGCAGGTTGGTTCAAATGCTGTGGAGCTTGCAATGGAATGGTTGTTCTCACATCCTGATGAGACCCCTGAAGATGATGAACTTGCACGTGCGCTTGCTATGTCCCTTGGGAACACTGGGTCGAACTCAAAGGAAGATGCTACAAATGAAAACAGTCAGACCATTGAAGAGGAATTGGTGCAACTCCCTCCGGTAGATGAGCTATTGTCTACTTGCAGTAAACTTCTACAAATGAAAGATTCCTTGGCTTTCCCTGTTCGAGATCTTCTTGTGATGATTTGCTCACAAAATGAAGGTCAGCAAAGACCAAGAGTCATTTCATTCATCATCGACCAAGTGAAGCTTTGTGGTAGCATATCCAACAGCGGAAACAGAGAGATGCTTTCTTCTTTTTTTCACGTTCTTGCTCTAATTCTTAATGAAGATGTAGCTGCACGAGAATTAGCTTCTAAGAGTGGTTTGGTTGAAGTTGCATCAGATCTGCTCTCACTATGGAATTCTGGTTCACACGACGGAGAAACATCGCAAGTTCCAAAATGGGTGACTTCAGCTCTTATTGCCATTGATTGTCTTTCTCAAGTGGATATAAAGTTTAATGCTGATATATTAGAACTGTTGAAGAAGAATGATGTTGGTAGCCAACCATCTCTTGTAATTGATGGAAACAAGCAGAACGAATTGCAGACAACTTTGGGGATATTGCCCAAGCATTTGGATATACAGGAGCAAAATCGGCTTATTGGAATAATATGTGGTTGTATGAGGAAACAACTACCTTCAGAGACAATGCATGCTGCATTGCAGCTCTGTTCTACCCTTACGAGAACTCACTCGGTTGCTGTTAGGTTTCTGGAAGCCGAGGGTTTGCACTTACTTCTTTCCTTGCCAACAAAGAGCTTGTTTGTTGGCTTTGACAATGTTGCTGCTATTATAATACGGCACATCCTTGAAGATACCCAAACCCTCCAGCAAGCCATGGAGTCCGAGATACGGCATAGTGTTGCAACTGCTAATAACAGACAGTCCACTGGAAGGCTTACACCCCGCAATTTTCTGTCTAATTTAAGTTCAGTCATTAAACGGGATCCAGTGATTTTCATGCAAGCTGCTAAGTCTGTGTGCCAAGTTGAGATGGTGAGTGATAGGCCGTATATTGTATTACTGAAAGACCGTGACAAGGATAAATGCAAAGAGAGAGAAAAGGAGAAAGAGAAAACGGAGGAGAAGGATAAACAACAAACTAATGATGGGAAGGGTGGTGTAGGCAGTGGGCATGGGAAGCACACTGATACAAATGTTAAGAATTTCAAGATCCATCGTAGACCTCCTCAGAGTTTTGTAAGTGTGATTGATCTTCTGTTGGATTCAGTATTATCTTTTGTACCTCCTCTGAAAGATGAATCTGTGACCAAATTTAGCTCACCAATCGATATGGATATTGATGTTTCTACTAGCAAGGGAAAAGGAAAAGCTGTTGTTTCTGCATCTGAAGAGAATGAAGCCAACAATCAAGATTCTTCTGCATCCATGGCTAAGATTGTATTTATATTGAAGCTTCTGACTGAGATTCTTTTGATGTATGCATCGTCTATTCATATTATTATCCGGAAGGATGCTGAAGTTTGCAGTTACCGGGGTATGCCTCAACGAGGTGCCATAGCTTACTGTAGTGGTGGAATTTTTCAGCACTTTATTTATAAATTCTTACCATATTCTGAAAATTCCAAAAAGGAGAGAAAAACAGATGTGGACTGGCGGCATAAACTGGCTAGCAGAGCCAACCAGTTCCTGGTAGCATCATGTGTTCGCTCCACCGAGGCAAGGAAAAGAATCTTCACAGAGATCAACAATGCTTTCAATGATTTTGTTGATTCTTCTAATGGTTTTAGGGCACCAGGAGTTGATATTCAAGCTCTTACTGGCCTGCTCAATGATGTACTAGCTGCTCGATTGCCAACGGGTTCATCCATATCTGCAGAAGCTTCTGTTACTTTCATAGAGGCTGGTCTGGTTCAATCATTCACTCGAACACTTCGTGTGTTAGACTTGGATCATGCCGATTCACCCAAGGTTGTGACTGGTCTTCTTAAAGTCCTGGAGTCCGTGACTAAGGAACATATCCATGCGTTCGACTCGAACTCTGGAAGAGGGGAGCATGTGACAAAACATACTGATAACAGTCAGCCTAGGGAAGATAATGCTGTTGGTAGCATGTCACGGTCCATGGAAACTACAACCCAAGCTAATGAAGATTCAGGGCCAACTGACCGCAGAGAGTCTTTTAGCACAAACCAGAATTATGTAGGGTCTGAGGCTGTCACAGATGATATGGAGCATGACCAGGATATTGATGGCGGCTTTGCCACTGCTGAAGGTGATTACATGCATGAAAATTCCGAGAACATCAGAAATCTCGAAAATGGCCTTGATACTGTAGGCATAAGATTTGAAATCCGACCTAATGTGGAAGGGGATCTTGATGACGATGATGACGATGAGATGTCAGGGGATGAAGGAGATCAAGATGAAGATGGTGATGAACAACACAATGACCTGGAAGATGATGAATCACATCATCTGAGACATGCCGATACAGATCATGACGACCAGGAAAATGATGAAGACGAGTTTGATGAGGAGGTAATGGAGGAAGCAGATGAAGATGAAGAGGATGATGAGGATGGTGTTATACTCAGGCTGGGGGAGGAAATGAATGGGATAAATGTGTTTGACCATATAGAGGTTTTTGGCAGAGATAGCTTTAACAGTGAAACACTCCACGTAATGCCCGTTGAAATTTTTGGATCCAGACGCCAGGGTCGTACTACATCCATCTACAATCTATTGGGCAGAAATGTTGATAGCACTGTGCCTTCCCAGCATCCGCTTTTGGTGGAACCGCCATCCTCAGTGTTTGCAGGCCCTCCAAGACAAACAGGTTTGCTCCCTATTAAGTGTCCTCTTTCCTTAGTATTTTCTTTTATCAATTTATGTAAATGTTTGTGTGCTGTTACAATTTACGAAAGACGCGGCCAGTCTTTAGAACAGCCAATTTTTACACATGGTATACGTTTTTCCTTTTTCTATCTATTTACAGATAGTGTTCGCAATGCTAACTTGGATAGAAACTTGGAGGGTCCCTCATCTCGGTTGGATTCATTTTTTCGGACTCTGAGAAATGGACGTCAAGGACACAGATTTAATTTGTGGGCCAATGATAACCAACTAAGTGGTGGATTGAATTTGTCTGCAATTCCTCAAGGTCTTGAGGATTTTCTTGTATCCAGCTTGACTCACCCACTCCCAGAGAAGTCTTCCAATGATGACCCGACGGTTGAATCCCAAAATAAAGGTGAAGTTGGTCCTGATTCAGCTATAATGATGTCTGAAACTCCAGTTGAAAACCATGGCAATGTTGAAAGCAGTTACACACCTGCTCCCACCTCGGTAGTATTGGACAACTCTATGAGTGACAATACCATGCCTGTTGCAAATGAATCCATCAACGGCACAGAAACATCAAGCCAACAACCTCAATCTGTTGAAATGCAATATGACCATAGTGATGTTGCGCGGGATGTTGAAGCAGTGAGCCAAGAGAGTAGCGGAAGTGGGGCAACTTTAGGGGAGAGTCTACGAAGTCTTGATGTTGAAATTGGAAGTGCTGACGGTCATGATGACGGTGTAGAAAGACAAGGTGGTGGTGATACTCGAATGAGGAGAACAAGTGTATCATTTGGAAATAATACATCTATGGGTGGGAGAGATTTATCACTTCGTAGTGTCACTGAAGTTTCTGAAGATACAATCCAAGAAGCAGATCAAGGTGTCGCATCTGAGGAACAGCATCATAATGGTGATGGTGATTCTGGATCAATTGATCCTGCATTTCTAGATGCGCTTCCTGAGGAGATGCGGGCTGAAGTTCTTTCTGCTCAACAGAATCAAGCATCACAGCCTCAAAATGCTGAGCCACAAAATACTGGTGATATTGATCCAGAATTTCTTGCAGCGCTTCCCCCTGACATCCGGGAAGAAGTTCTGTTGCAACAACGGGCACAAGGACTGCACCAGTCACAAGAATTGGAGGGTCAACCTGTGGAGATGGACACTGTCTCGATAATTGCTACTTTTCCTTCCGACATTCGAGAAGAGGTATTTTATCATTTGTGACTTGTGGCCTCTCAATTTCTTTTATTTCTTCCAATTTACCTTAGTTATTGGATATGGTTTTAGCTCCTGATGATTGTATTATTTTGAATCTCTCTCCCTGTGCATTTTCAGGTTCTTTTAACTTCTTCTGATGCTATTCTTGCAAATCTGACGCCTTCTCTTGTTGCGGAAGCAAACATGTTACGTGAAAGGTTTGCACGAAGATATAACCAAACTCTCTTTGGTATGTATCCTAGAAACCGCAGAGGTGATTCTTCTAGACGAGGTGATGGCTTGGACAGAGCTGGGGGAATCCTTGCCCGTCGATCAATGGGGAGTAAGCTAGTTGAGGCGGATGGGTCACCTTTAGTTGACACAGAAGGTTTAAAATCATTGATTCGGTTGCTTCGCGTAGTTCAGGTATCCGTATGGCATGTTTGAATTCTTCAATGATGTTCCATGTAAATTTAAAAGTATTAATTGTTTTAATTTCGTACAGCCACTTTATAAAAGCCAACAGAGACTTCTCTTGAACCTATGTGCTCATATTGAAACCAGAACTGATTTGGTCAAAATCCTGATGGACTTATTGATGATCGATAAAAGAAAATCATCCAATTATCTGAATGCTGCAGAGGCCCCTCATAGATTGTATGCTTGCCAGAGTCATGTGATGTATTCTCGTCCTCAGTATGTTGATGGTAAGATTCTATTCTGATTTTCAATCATTTTTGGGAAAACGTTTGGTTACGTTTGCAAGTGATAGTCTAAGGTCAAAAGAAGGTGAAGGTTGGAGTTTAAAAAAATTAATAAATTACTATACGTTTTACTTTCATACAGCTTGTGGTGTTTGGAGTATTTTGCAATGTGGCACATGCTAAAAGATGACACTTCTGTGAATATGAAGTTTGGTTTTTTATTGAATGCAAGGCTCGATAGGTTCCTTATGGAAGAACGTTTAAAAATGCAGATACTTTTTTATTATGCAATATTGAACATAACTTTCGTTTTAAGATTTCTGAAGCTTTATCAAGTTTCAGTGGAGGGTCCAGTAGAAGGGGAGATAGTGAAACATAAACATGTTCAGCTGCATAAATGATTTCAAGCATCTATACGCCTTTTCCTTCAATGTCCTAATCTTTTTTATCTTATTCTGAAGAAAAATAGATATGTACTTTCAATTACCTTGTTCCTCATAATAGGTGTTCCACCTTTGGTATCTCGCCGTGCTCTGGAGACTCTCACTTATTTGGCTCGTAATCATCCTTTGGTTGCAAAGTTATTGCTTGAGCTCCGATTGCCGCAACCATCTCCTATGGAGTCACCAATCTCTGATCGGGGCAAAGGTGTTATGTTGGTTGATGAGGAACACCAGGATGGACATGCATCACTTGCCTTGCTTTTAAGCCTCTTGAGTCAATCACTCTATTTAAGAAGTATAGCCCATTTGGAACAGGTGATGGTTTACAAACAATATTTAGTATTTGCTGCTAAATTTTGGAATATCTGTTGGGACTGTTTGTAATCATGCTTTTGATCTATGTTTCAGCTGCTAAATTTATTAGACGTCATCATTGACAGTGTTGAAAGCAAATTAAATTCATCTGATGACCCAGGGGCATCTGCGACAGAACAGATGTCAGGTCCTCCGACTTCCACGCCAGATGCCGTGGCGAATATTGGTTCTGGATCTACTTTGGCGGAGAGTGATGTTACCAATAAAGCCTTGGTTTCTGGTGCAGATAGAGGGCATGATACTCAAAATGTTTTGCTTCATCTGCCTCTAACAGAACTTCGACTTCTGTGCTTGCTTCTTGCACATGAAGGGTAAGATGTAACATCTATGCTTTCCTTTTACAACATTAACATTGGATGGTAATGCTGGAAATTTTTAATGCTAGCTGTGTTCGTGAAGGACTTCTTGTTATTCATTGGGGTCGTAATATGATATTGAAATGCTTCTATTGACTTTATAAATTGGGATTTGCTAAGATTTCTGGATGTTACGTTCTCAATTATGTGTGTATTTATCTGTGTAGGGATTCGTGGGGGCTATATATGTATATAGGCAATAAAATGAGCATGGATGGTTCTTTTGAAAGGAATTGCGATAGGCATTTATAGTTTTGTGCCTTGTACATTTTAAGTGATTTTTCTAGTTGTCTGCTTGCTTGTGTTCGCCTAAATACTATTACTACCTCCGTTCCATAAAGATAGAATTGTTTCTATTTTGACACATATTAAGAAAATTTAATTAATATAGTTGGAAATATAATTTTTTCTTGCACTTTTCCTAGTATATCCCTACATTAAATAATGATTTAAATATGATTAGTTAATATTTATTAATAACAGCGTACATTAGGGGCATATTAGAAAACTAAAAAATATCTATACTTTCAAAAGGAAAGTATCCTATAATTTGGGACGGACGAAAAAGGAAACCAAGCCCCATCTTTATGGAACAGAGGTAGTAGTACTTACGGAATTGGCTAGGAAACTGGAGTGCTCTTGGTAGAGTGATGAATATCTTACCATTGCATTTATCATTTTCCTTGGTAATTGTGTGGGATTGCTGTGATTATTTCTCATGCTCTATTAATATTGGTATTGATTTTTGTAACGTTCTTGTTTCTCCAGTCTATCAGATAACGCTTACGCTCTTGTGGCGGAGATACTAAGAAAACTGGTGTCTATCGCACCTGTTCATTGTCATCTATTCATAACTGAGCTTTCTGGTTCAGTTCAGAGCCTCACCAAGTCTGCGACTGAAGAGTTGCACATTTTTGGTGAAGTAGAGAAAGCACTCCTGACTAGTACTTCTCATGGACCTCCATTGTTCAGGGTGTTGCAAGCCTTGAGCTCTCTTGTCGTCGTACTCAATGATGGAGATAAAAATCACCAGATTCTCCCTGAGAAGGAGCAAGCTGATGCTATCTCTGTGGTGTGGGACATTAATGTGACTCTAGAACCATTGTGGCAAGAGCTGAGCAACTGCATAAGCAAAATAGAGAGCCATTCAGATACAATTTCTGATCAGTCACCTTCAACATCTGTTACAGTTACTTCTAAACCGCCTGGAGTGATGCCTCCACTTCCTGCGGGTACTCAGAATATCTTGCCATACATTGAGTCCTTTTTCATAACGTGTGAGAAGTTGCATCCTGGTCAGTCAGGTTCAGGACACGATTTCAGTATAGCTGCAGTTTCTGATGTTGATGAGGCTGCTGCATCTGCTAGTCCACAGAAGACTTCAGGTCCTGTTATGAAAGTTGGAGAGAAAAATGTTGCTTTCATAAGGTTCTCAGAGAAGCACAGGAAACTTCTTAATGCTTTTATCCGTCAGAACCCAGGGTTACTTGAGAAGTCTTTTTCACTCATGCTGAAAGTTCCTCGTTTCATTGATTTCGATAACAAAAGGGCTCACTTTAGATCCAAAATCAAGCATCAGTACGATCATCATCACAGCCCTCTGAGAATATCTGTTAGAAGAGCTTACATTCTTGAAGATTCGTATAATCAACTTCGCATGAGGTCGGCACAGGATTTGAAGGGAAGGTTGACTGTTCATTTCCAAGGGGAGGAAGGAATTGATGCTGGTGGACTTACCAGGGAATGGTATCAGCTGCTGTCCAGGGTAATTTTTGACAAGGGGGCATTACTATTCACGACAGTTGGGAATGAATCAACATTTCAGCCAAACCCTAACTCCGTTTATCAAACAGAGCACCTCTCATACTTCAAATTTGTTGGTCGAGTTGTGAGTAATTTTCATTATCTGGTTGTTTTTATTGATATGTGTATGATGTTGTGTCTAATGTATACGAGTACTTCACAGGTTGGAAAGGCACTCCTTGACGGACAACTCCTTGACGTTCATTTCACTCGGTCTTTTTATAAGCATATTCTTGGGGTTAAAGTGACGTATCATGATATTGAAGCTATAGATCCTGATTACTTTAAAAATTTGAAA
>CAIGRK010207025.1:0-10359 GCA_903798315.1 Fraxinus greggii
TTTTCCGATCACTGATTGTCGACTATCAATGGTCAACGTTCGCCCGGGCTGAAGTTTTGTGCTGGGTCCGCCCCTGGCCGACAGGAAGTTTCACCAGTCGCATGGACATAAGTAAGATCTTTGAAGTGCTTTTGGGTGACCTTCATTTTCCAATAACAATAGCAATAAAAACAGCACAAAGGTTTATATCAATACATGCAAAGACAAATAGACAAAGACACGGCATTCCATCAAAATAATTAATAAACAAAGTTCACGATAATTTAATAACAAAGACAAACAGAATCCATGTGCACACCACCAGAGATAGAGGGTAAGGACGGAAGAATGATGGATAATTCTGCAATACATAACCCATCGAAACTATTTTCTAGGAATGTAGGTGGAAAAAATTGAGACAGAGATGCAAGGTCTAAAGAAATTTTTGGAGAAACGAGAACTATAGAGCAGGAGGACAGTAGTGGAATATAAAAAATCCTATATTTATTACTTGAGGTCCATGTTGACAAATAACAAAGAAAAGTGAAAGCAGAAGGGGAAAATATACATTACCAACTCATTCAACCTTAGCTGGCGAGAAGTCAAAGCATTCAGAACAAGGGCAGGACGCATCTTGAAAAAAGTAGTTTGCAAATTTAGATTTGTGTCATTCGAACTTCCTTGAAACCCGGATCCTTCATTTGTATTGTGTAACAATCCAGCGCGCCATTCACCAATTTTGTTCTTCATTCTCTCAGCAAATAAAATATCTGCCATTCTAACCAACTGTGTGTCTGCACGAGCTTTTAAGCTAGAGAATGACTTAGAAGACTCATCCTTGTACACTGAATTTATCCGTTTCAATGCTTCCTCCTCTTGGTTTCTGGATAAATAAGATATTCCTGAGATTACTTAAGAGAGTAAAATCTCCAAATAAAATTAACAGAAAATTTTAGATATTCTGAAATTATGAGTGTGTAGAATAAGTTATGAAGACTGGAACTGAACTTCCAGAAAGACCAGTAACAAAATTATAGCGACTTTTCCTGAAGAAAACAAATGAAGTGTCGTCGAAATCAAACTTGATAGCTTAGAGTAATTTAAGAATATAATACAAGTAAAATCCATTTACCAGAGCCGTAAAGCAAACAAAAAGAAATACAACACAGATCAAAAGACCATCTCGTGAGGATCATTGATCATCCATCAGAGTACTCAACTTATGGAGGCATTAACAATCTCTCGATTCACAATTATCGAAATAATCTGCATACCATCATACTGTACTTTTACGAGGTCATGCGAATAAATAACATAAAGTAACTGCAGAACACTAAATTCAATTACCCATGTCATTTCTGCACTATTTTTTCCATTTTTTACCATCAGGGCAACCGACAACTAGAATTATCAAACAAAATCCTGAAACAAGTAATCCCACTATAAGCTAACATTATAGGTGTATATGAATTCTAATAACCACCTTGGCATTCGAACCGAAGAGTGCCAATACTTCATTATCCACTTGTTCATAATCGTAATGTCAAGGTTGAGGAAAAGATAATAAGAGTCGAAACCACACATCACTAAGATGAGATAAAGCCTCCCACTTTCGATAGAAGTAAAACTAAAGATGCATCTTTTTTATTTCTCATATCTTATAGCATCGTATTTAAGACACATACGGATGAGCAATGAAAGAGTGATTATTCGAGTCCCAGCGAAAGGGGCAGACACCGAACTGAATGACGGCGAATTTCTCGACGGAGTCCTTGACCTTGAGGTACCTATTAGAGTAGCCAGCTAGNAATGAAAGAGTGATTATTCGAGTCCCAGCGAAAGGGGCAGACACCGAACTGAATGACGGCGAATTTCTCGACGGAGTCCTTGACCTTGAGGTACCTATTAGAGTAGCCAGCTAGCTCAGTTGCAGCCTCAGCTCAGCACCAGTTGTCATAGTTCTAGTAGCTTCCGTTCATAACTAACTTTGGCGTCATTTTCTTGTATAGCTGTAGTAATTAGTTGGTTAGATCAATATGTATTGATATGAACACATTGTATCATTTTCCTTAAGTAATGAATACGAGTTTTCTCTCATTCTTCAATATGGTATCAGAGCGGGTTTCTTCCTACAAATTCTGATTTGTGATTTCGATTTTAATTCAATAGCTTATCAATGAGATGGCCACTGAAATTACAAATCAATATGTTCATAATTCAACATCATCAATGAGCAATTCCACAATTGATGATGGATCGAATCCATATTTTCTTCATCATTCAGATAAGCCCGGCTTGGTGCTAATTTCACAGCCCTTAACAGGAGAAATTATGCCTCTTGGAGCCGTTAGCATTATCTATGAAAAATAAGTTGGGGATTCATTGATGGATCCATTGAAAGGCCAGAAGAATCGGATAGCACTTTCAATTTGTGGATTCGCAATAACAACATGGTGATTTCTTGGATTCTTAATTCAATATCCGAGAAGATTTCAGCAAGTGTGATGTATTCGGAGTCAATTCATGACATCTGGATAGACTTTATGGAGAGATATCAGCAGAAGAATGGTCCATGAATTTTCCAATTGAGGCGTGATCTGATGAACTTAACACAGGGACAATCATTAGTTAGCACCTATTTTACCAAACTGAAGACTATGTGGGATGAACTCAGTAATTACAGACCCTTGTGCTCATGTGGCAAATGTGTTTGTGGAGGAAACAAGAAGATTGCTGAGCATTATCAGATGGAATATGTAATGTCTTTTCTGATGGGGGTTACACGAGTCATATGGACAGGTAAGAGGCCAGTTATTGTTAATGGAGCCAATTCCTTCAATTAACAAAGTTTTTGCATTAATTGGGCAAGAAGAGAATCAAAGGAGGATTAATGTTGATCCTTCTGACATCAATGAGTCAATGGCTTTTCAAGTTAAGAATGAATCTAGGAGGCTGAATACCTCTTTTAACAGAGGACATAAAAGGGAGCGATTAGTGTGCACATATTGTGATATCCTCGGTCATGATGTGAACAAATGCTATAAGCTACACGGTTTTCCCCCAGGACATAAATGTAGACGGAAGGAGAAGATCGGAGAAACTAGTAATCAAGTTAACTGTACTACTAAGATCAATCCTGTGAACACACAAAATGAGGTTGGATACTTTGTACAGACCTTGAAGCCTGGGCAATACCAACAATTGGTAAGTATGTTAAATAGTTATCACAATGTTGCAAAAACTGAGACACAGCATAGAACCAGCTATGATAATCTGACAGGTACTTGCTTCTCCATCTTCATTAATCCACAATTTAATTCATCCAACACTTGGGTAGTTGATTCAGGTGCAACAAGCCATATTTGTTCAAATAAAAGGGCTTTTAGCACGTTGAGGTATATTCAGAATGCTTCCATTACCTTACCTACTCATGAACGAATCTCTAAAATATATTGGAAGTGTGAAGTTGTCCCCAGATTTGATACTTGAGGATGTATTATTTGTACCTCAGTTCAAATTTAATCTACTCTCAGTGAGTTCTCTAACCAGAAAATCCTCATTAAGCGTCAGATTTCTCACTGATACATGTATCATTCAGGTGATGCCAACATTGAGGATGATTAGCAAGGGTAGGAGAGCTCAAGACCTATATATCATTATACAAGAAGCCTTATTTCAGAAAATTGTAATGCTGATACTTCTGAGAATATGTGTAATCATTTTCAGTCTTCAATGAATAATGTAACTGATCATACTTGGCACAATCGTCTTGGACACTTGTCTTTTAAAAGGTTAGAAATGTTGAAAGACTTAATGAAATTTGACACAACCAGGAATGATATGACTCCATGTTCTATATGTCCTTTAGCCAAGCAAAGAAGGCTCTCTTTTGTTATTAACAATCACATGTCTCCTGCTCCTTTTGATCTTGTACATTGTGACGTTTGGGGACCCTACAATGCACCCACACATGTTGGCCACAGATATTTCTTAACTATAGTGGATGATTGTACAAGGTACACATGGGTGTATTTGACGAGGCAGAAATCAGATGTTGAGTTCATCATTCCAAAATTCTTTAATCTCATAGAAACTCAATTTCGAAAGGTAATCAAGAGTTTTAGATCTAACAATGCACAGGAGCTCAAATTTACAGATTATTTCAATGAAAAAGGAGTGATTCATCAGTTCTCTTGTGTGGAAAGATCAGAAAAAAATTCTGTGGTTGAGAGGAAACATCAACATTTACTTAATGTTGCTCATGCCTTATTCTTCCAATCTAGAGTTCCTATTCAGTTTTGGGGAGATTGCATCTTCACGGCTACTTATCAATCAATAGGACTCCATCACCAGTTTTGCAAAACAGAACTCCTTTTGTTTGCCTGTACAATTCTCCAGTCAACTATGATAATCTTCGAACCTTTACCATCCCACAGAACCAAGTTTCAGCCTAGGCTAAGGCGTGTGTGTTCCTTGGTTATCCAAAGGATACAAGTTATTCGATATTGAATCCAAATCATTCTTTCTATCAAGAGATGTTGTGTTTCATGAACACATCTTGCCTTTCGAATCACTTTCAAATTCAACAGAGATTATTGATCCATTTCCTAACATTGTTTTACCAAATATTTCTCATGATTTACCCTTTCATCATCCTCCTAAAAATAACTCCAATGACACTATTCTACTTGAAACTCATACCTGACCTGCATACATTACAGAATCTCCCATTCTTCAAGACTCAAACTCTATTCAATCCCCTTCTTATCTTAGAAGAGGGAGTCGAATACATAAAGCCCCTTCTTATCTTAGGGATTTTCATTGCAATAACAAATACCTCATCTCCTATTCAGCAGAATTCTTTATACCCTCTGAGCAAATCTTTATCCTACAAAACCTTTTCCCAATCACATGATGCTCTTCTCTTCAACGTCTCTTCTACATTTGAACCAAAGTTAGTTATGAACGAAAGCTACTAGAACTATGACAACTGGTGCTAAGCTGAAGCTGCAACTGAGCTGGCTGGAGCTGGCTGGCTACTCTAATAGCACCGAATATCTCACCGATCAAACTCGAATGACTCTCGCCAGGGGACGCTTGTAACCCCCATCATCTCCAAGTAGATCGACACGAAGTCAGCTTCCCTAACGTGGCTTCGAAGCTCGGATAGCGCCGGCTCAAAGTTTGACTTCGTCACATTCTTCAGCTCCAAGTCGGAAGAATTGGAAGAAGAGCATAGAGAGCGGTTGAATGGGATTAACTGGTTTCGGTTTCGGGCCTCGGTCATTGCCCGAATCGGAAAGTACTTCTTCATTCTCTGCTTCTCATTTCACAGCCTCTGTCTGCTGCTTAGGGATGAAGATGATTAGGCACAGGTGATTACATGTCACGGAAATGAGGGTGTAGCACAAATATTTTATCCACCTATTGGGCTCTTAGGAAATTGATCAAGTCATATACGACGTCGTATAAAAGTTGTAAAGCTCAATTTTTCTACTGGAAATGTTGTAGCCCAAATCCAGTCAAAAGTCCAGCCGTAAGGCCCACACATAATTTTTTAAGGGTTAGTAACACAACTACGAACATTCGGGGAACCAACTTGAAAAATCAAGTAAATTATAAGTATTGCAACATTAAAGAAGCCAGTATAAATTATTTTCGAAAACTAGGTGTATCTTCAAATATGTTATTTTAGCCCCCGTTTGGTTGTCATTTTTTTGAAAAAATAATGTTTTGAATATGGAGTTTTTTGAAAATGTGTGATTAAACAATAAGGAAAAAATTTGGATTTACGTGTAAAATATTTTATTGTATGAATGTGATTGAAAACGAGTATCTGAAAAAATAGTTTTAAAATAATGGGAAACAGACAAAGGCATAATGACCTACATTCTATAATTTTTTGACTATACAGGTAATTTTTTTAAATTTTCAATGATTGTAACTTGTACAGTTAAACTCTAATGGAGCATAAAGTAATAACAGTAGATAGTAAAGGTTCTCTCACACTAATCTCGCCTAATTAAAACTATTCAAGCACTCATCAGAAGCTGATTGAAACAACTCTCAAGGTCCAACATCGTATTTTATTTAGTGTCTATTCTCCATTGAGGTTTCCCTTCCTCCATAGCTCATTGAAGATGTCCTAACTAGTAAAGCATAGATTATTCCATCCGCATTTCCAGTCGTTCTCAAGTTCAAACCCCTTTTGGCATCCCTCTTTAAGTAGAACTTTGTAGCAAAGTTGTACCGATAAATTTATCTGCTTCATTACGGTGAAACAATGTTAATTTAAGAAGAGAAATTCTTACAACAAATGTACGAAGGTCAACAGGAGTAGTAGTGACAACATTATCGACATGTTATTTATTTTACTTGCTTAACAATCAGTGTTTTAAAATATATGAAAAAAATGAAACATGAGTAGGAAACTTCTTGTGCGAGAAAAATGCATTAAAAAGACGATCAATCCTATTTGACTACCAATAAGATTGGCCTAGTAGATAATAAAAGGTGTGACTAATGAAAACCTAAGTGCCAAAAGATGTCTTTTATTCTTTTATTTTATATACGTTAAATAAATTAATTAATATAAGAAATTATTATTAATTCGCTCACTTTCGGCAAATTGCCGTGGTTGCATTCTGTGATTGAAGCCGAATGCATAAACAGAGAATCGGGAACTCCATGCGGTACCTTCAATGGCTTCTTCCAGTGTTGAAACACCAGTTTTTATCAATACAAATTTGGGTACTCGAATTTCTCTACCTATTATCCCAGATATAACAGCTAAGGAGTTCAAGAGTAAGTAACTTTTTCAATTTTTCCTATTAGTATTCAGCATCACTATTTATTGATGCCTTTTTTTTCCCCCATTCGGAATTTGATTAGTTTCGCAATTTGACGAAATTAAACCAAAGTTAATTTTTAATCGGTGATAACCTGCTTAAAAATCGAAACTTTATGGATTTTGGTGCTTTGGAAAAGCACAAATGGAACACATATTCAGTATTGAAGAATCGCGGGATGAAAAATTTTCTGAGCTTATGCACAAGTGGGACGTTGCCTCAGAATTTGAACATCGCTGCCATTCCTTTTCTGTGCACGAATTTGAGTTAATTAGATAAATGCTCATTAAATTTTGCCTTGGGTTGGGTTGGGTTACTACTTACTCGTTGAACAAAAGGTTGCTCACTCCACCCATTGCTCACCTATCTATTCAAATTATTTCTCATCCATCACGGTACGGAAAGGAAATGGCCACGTGATGGAAATTCGACGTGGCAATGTGAATTCATGTTAACTGGGAACCAACTAAAATGACACTTTCTTTGTAAAATTGTGAAAACATTTTTTTTCTCTCCGAAGATTAAAACCTCAGGTTCATGCCTTCTCAGCTTTGGCAAAAGAAGTTTCCCCAAATATTTGCAAAGAAAGTGTCGTTTTAGTTGAGCGTTTCTTACTCAGTTGGCATGAATTCACAGCGCGGCAAGTCTTATTTCCGTCAACACGTGTCAATTTTCGTCAAGTGGGAGTAATGGAACTCACCATAATGATGGACGCCTAACAGTTTGAATAGACAAGTGAACAATGGATAATATTTTTATGTTCCATAAGTAGTACCTATGACAAAGTTTAATGAGCATTCATTTAATAAAAGTTTTGGCTATTTGGTTGTGCTAATTATAGTTGTATCTTTTACTTGGAATGGGATTAAAACTTACCGCATGCACTCTCTAAGGCAATTTTTTTTTGAAATATTGTTGAACCACGTGTATGTCGCTAAGGAACCACCTACGTAAGTTTTTTTTCCCATTGATGAGTTATAAGGTTTCTTTAGGATTAAAAATATCGCATGATTTGCCACCACTCTGTGACTTAAAACTGCTAGACAATGGAAGAGTTCTTTTCCCAAGATCAAGTCTTATTTAAACTTTCCATTTAGTGGTAATCAATCCCTCAGACACTTATTTAGTTATCTTCTATAAAATTCGTTCCTATTCAAGATCATTGTTGTGGCCAAGCCTTATTTTCTCTGCCATCAACTACTGTATGTTCATGAAATCAATCAAACTTGAAAATAAGCAAATCTTTCGCCTGTCCACATTGTCAGGCATCAGTTATTGAATATTTGACCAGTGGAAATAAAACTCGGCTTAAATGAATTTCAGTGAGCAGATCAAAAACTGCTATTTTACTGTTACCTTATAGTCGTTGCAGGCGTTGTCACGGACTTGAATAATTGTCCTGGTCATCTTCTATTTCTGTCTAAAAGACAAGTGTTTATTATATAACTTGTGTTGTTCATTGGGATATACCGATTTGTGCTGGTGCTATCCTATCTTGAATAATGCTACTTGTATATAATGGAGATACATAATAGTTTACATACAGATGAGATGTCAAAAAGAGAGTAGAGAAGATTTTTTTTTATTTGGTTGAAAAAATTCTGACCCTAACGTATCTCACCACATCATGTGTATGTAAACCATTATGTACATGTTATAATTTCAACTACCGTGATGGTGTATCCAAGATTATGAAAGCTGAACTGTTTCTTAAATATATAGAAAAATTAGGAGGAGATAAAAGAAAACAATATTTGGCATTAAATGACATGGATTCTTGAAAAAATACTTTGGCTTCTTAAGATCGTGAAAAAGTAACTAGTATAACTTCTTCATTGCAGGAAAGCTTGAAAAGGCACATCTAAGTTGTTTCCCAGAAGTGGGGAAAATCCGGGTGAATGGGTTATTGGTATGCCTTCGTTTCCTTTATTTCCTAGTTCAAATTTTTACTGGGAAATCTACTTGTCTTTTCTTTTGAATTGGTGTTTCTTCTTCTTTTTCTGGGAACTATAACAGGTAAAGAGGAAATCATACCACTACCACCTGTCCGAGTCATTGCCTCTCAAATATGCTTTTCGGGGTTCAAGAGGTGCTTGGTTTCTTCAAATTGAAGCGCATAAAAGGGGCATTTCTAACAAAATAGATTCAATTGAATGCAATGGCACTAAAATTAACAATAATATTCCCCCTGGTGATGGTGTTACTGGTTCTGTAGAATTCATCGGTTTTATGTGCAGTGATAAGAATAAGTTGAAATGCAAAAGAAAGAAGAACAAGATTCTTGAAGGTTCCTACACTAGACAGTCTCTGGAAAAGGAAGAANGGGTTCAAGAGGTGCTTGGTTTCTTCAAATTGAAGCGCATAAAAGGGGCATTTCTAACAAAATAGATTCAATTGAATGCAATGGCACTAAAATTAACAATAATATTCCCCCTGGTGATGGTGTTACTGGTTCTGTAGAATTCATCGGTTTTATGTGCAGTGATAAGAATAAGTTGAAATGCAAAAGAAAGAAGAACAAGATTCTTGAAGGTTCCTACACTAGACAGTCTCTGGAAAAGGAAGAAGAGGGGGAGAGAGTAAAGAGAAAACACATGTTTAAATGCCAAGAACAAAGCTCCGAGCAATGGCACCTTATTTCCCAGAGGCTTGGTCAAGCTGCAGTTAATTGGAGCAACAAGTGGGATTTCAATGTTGCGGCAGAGGCACCTAGCGAGATGTTATCAGAATCAATATCAGTTTCAGGAATTATCAAGAAATACTTCTCAAATAATGATGAAGTGACGTCAAGCTCAACTCCCTCTTTTAAAGCAGTCCGGAGTAACCATAAAAAAAAGCCAAAGGCTAGAATAGATAGCAAATTCGCGAACATTCAGTTGGATGTAGCTTCACCAGTCACAGGCCTAACACCTCTACAAATGCCTCATTCTCCATGGAAAGACAATACCGGTTCTGAAGCCTCAAGTTACAAGTGTAAAAAACCCGAAGTTGGAAAGCGCCTTCTGCTGGCATCAAATAATCTTGGGCTTTCTCCAAGTAATCAAATGCCTGCACTTTCTGTTTGCAAGTCTCACGATAGGAAATCTGCAGTTCACAAATGTACTACGGTTAGAAGTTTAGTCTTTGAGATCCCAGACGAAGGAGACTGAAGATTTGTAATGTATCGGCTCAATATATGATACAAGTTGAATTTTTTGGCGATGGAGAAGGGAGATTGGAGCCATTAACCAGCAATTTAATACCTACAAAGATCTCCATTTTGAATCCATCTTTAAGCATGTTTTTGGAACTGCAGTTGATTGCCAACCGTAATAGTAAACATCCTAAAGCATTCTTCATTCTGCATTCGAAGATCTACATTCACATATGGAATCCTATGGCCAGAGTCTCCAGTGAGGTATGCTCGACATGGGCAAATCTCCCTTGTGTTTCCCTATGTATTCTGTATCTATTTCCTATTGCAATCTTCTGGTGAAATTTTTTTCAGCTGTTTTGGATCTTAATGAATCTGACAAGTCTTATTATCAAAATT